>SNQJ01S0089279.1:22384-33259 GCA_010110895.2 Picea sitchensis
TAACTCACTTAACTACACTTACAATTCTGTTACAATTCCAAATCACTCAGTTATGAATGAGATAATAGATTAATATTTATTGTCTAATTTAATTAAGGGAAAACTAAATTAGACACATGTTTCTTGTTGACTTTTCAACACAGACATCTACTTTACTTCAAGGCACATGAATAACCAATCATTGAACTCAACAATAATCAACATTATTTCAATGTGTGTAAATAATCTAATCACGTAGGAAATCATACATTAACATTATTACAATGCACACGATTAATCTAAAATCGTAATCATTTATGCATCATCATTAGTCCATAG
Source organism: Picea sitchensis (assembly GCA_010110895.2). NCBI lineage: Eukaryota > Viridiplantae > Streptophyta > Pinopsida > Pinales > Pinaceae > Picea > Picea sitchensis. The sequence goes on from SNQJ01S0089279.1 coordinate 22,703, forward strand.
CGCAAGCAATCTGATTACTTAACATCAGCCTAACCTATTGCGCAAAGGAAATCATCGATCAATCCTTTATTCAATAACCTTTTAGTGGAGCAAGAGTAGACTGATTGCTAAAGCAATCCTAAATCAACCTTATACAGATGGGCAAGAGTAAAAAAAATTCTAGACGATCATGGGTCAACATAATTATATGCATAAGAGTAATTATTACTTTTAATCAAGGCGCAAGAAAATCTACTCACATAAATTCAATCCTACATCACATTAAAGTTAAGGCGCAAGAGTAATCATTAGTTATTTCATAAAGAGATATCATCACTTAAGGATCGTACGTCAACTCATTTAATGGCACAAATATAATAAACCTATTTTAGTGGTGCAACATATTATAATTACTTAACATTCGTAAGTCAACACTAACCATGGCGTAATATAATTATCAATTCAATCATCTATACATATCATAGCGCAATAATTCTACCACAACAACATACATTGATTTAAAGGACGCAAGGGCCACCTGAGAAATATTCTAAAAAAGGCCCAACTACAAATGACACAAATCAATAACTTACACAAATACCTTTTGTAAAGAATTCCACCAATTACCCATATATGTTAAGACATATCCATTGATCGACACAACTACCGCTTAAGAAAATTCTAGCACTAGACTGACTACAATAACACATCCAACCTTGTGCACATGTTACTAGCATCAAAACCTTGAGAAAGGGAAAAATGGGAGATAAAGGTGCATAGTAAGGAAATCCTTGCACAACGTAAAAGGATCCCCAACCCCAACATCCTTCTAAACATCGTGTTGGAGGAGACAATTCCATATCTACTTGGGAACAAGGAGTTGGGTGTACAAGTGCAATTGTGCGCAAGCTACATAACCATAATATCAAGAAATTAATACTGAAATAAAATTGTATAACCGTTAAGTTGTATCCTTCATAAAGGTCACTACAATGATATCTCCCATTAAAGTCAGCCACCTTGAGATACTCATTAAATAGCTATATATACGTTTTAAAAATACGAGCATGTTTGAAACAATTGAACCAGTGCTCGGTTATTACTCCGTTGATGGCACTGTAATCCGTAATATCAACCTCAATTTAATGGAAAGGGAGTCAGAAACTTTAGGGAGGGAATGCAGCATTCTAACAAGTCTATGATGAAATCTGATTTTAAGAAGAAAAACAACATTTTAAGAAAAAATAGTCTCCGCTGGAAATGAACCATCGTTGTATAGTGAGAGAGCATGACTGTCAGTCCCTACGCTTCTCACGTATAGTCTGGCCCAACAAAGATAATAAAGGAAGGGAAAAACACAGAGAGAAGGACAAGAAAAAAAACGTTGAGTGTAAAAGGCGAAATTGCTAAGTGTCAAATAGTAATTTCGTTGAGTGATAAGTGCATAAAAACATTAAGGGTTAAAATAGAAAACACATTGAGGGATAAGTGCATAATCACTGAGTGTTTAAGACAACAAACATGCTGAGGGATAATTACATAATCGTTGAGTGTTTAATACAGTAATTTCGCTGAGTGATAGGTGCATAAAAACGTTGAGGGTTAAGTGCAATTGTTGAGTGTTAAGACAACAAAAACGTTGAGTGAATGCTAAAATGCAAGGGCACTACATGTTGGGAGAAATGTTAAATTGATAGTTCATCAACCAAAGTTGCAGAGGAGATACAAGAGAATTCACCATGTGAATCTCTCACTGTACTGGGTGAAAATGCTAGCAAACGTAGAGGAAAAAAATAAAGGAAATGAACGCCAGGAGGGAGCTCAAGTTGGGCGACATTTTATTTTCCACACAGAGATAAATCAGAGACTAAAACATTAGGAGGGCATGGATTCTGGGAGAAGGGTTCCAAATCGCAGAGGTAAAAGATGGTGAACAACGTAGAGACAGTGGTAAAAAATCAGTTCACTTAAGGTTAACACAGATTCAAGATATCACTTCAAATGTTGAGGGAAGGTGAAATCATAGAGGGTATTCACTTCACAAATTTGTGGAGGAAAGCGTGAAAAGTTTGCAGAGGAAAGAAAGAAAGAATTCGTTGAGTAATGTGGGAAGATTGCAGAAGGGACTACAATCAAACACTCAACAAAATGGAGACCAATCATTGGGTAGAAAAGGTTAAAAACAAATCGATGAGCATTAGATACAATCGTTGGGTAACATGTTAAAAATAATTGATGAGCAATGGAGACAACACTGGGTAACAACGAAATCACAGAGGTTTAAAGAGACCCAACTGCTGGGAAAAAATCAACAATATCACTGGGCAAAGGTAACAAAAATCATTGGGCCAATGTGCAATAGAAAACACAAAGACTGTACGCAATACAAACACCGAGAATACCCCAAAATATATATACAAGAAACACTTAAAACATTGTGACTTCAATAAAAATACAATAAACTTAATACATTGCATTTACTAATTCAGTGAGGAATACTGTAACCGAAGGCGATGAAGTTAGACACGTTCTTTCGTGCTTGTGCTCCATCCAACTTCCATCTTGCTAACCGTGAAAACTTCACCGCTACCTCCCAACCAACACTAGGGGTACTCTTCTTTCCCCTCAACCCCCCAAGCCGCAAAGGGGCCACGCACAACTGCAACCATAATACTCTATCTCCCAGCTCGCATTGAAAGGTAGAGCTACTGCTTTGTCTCTCGAGCTGGGTATCTCAACTCTCACAAGTAAAACCACTCATACTTTTTGTAGCATAACCTAACTCATACCAGTCATCCCCCCATTCTTCCTCTCATCCATTTCTTTTATAGAAATTTTCATAGTGACCACTTTCCATTTGCACATTTAATTCGGTTTTTAAATTTTAATTAGGAATTATCCCCCCCTCCCCCCCAAACACTTGTCACATGTTCCCTTAGTTGCACCAATAAATCCACAATTTAATTAAATTAAATGTCAATTTCCCTCACCCATCCTAAAAGCGCTCCTAAAATCACTCCTAGTTGTCCCTTTATTCCCTCTATTTCCATTTAATGACTGATGCCTTTCTAAAACTTAGTTGTGTTTAATTTAGGAAAGTTCTTTAGTTATACTAGACTAGATACATTTCTATGCTTACACATTTATGGGTTATTCCTTTCTCAACTAGAATTCTAATTTAGTATTTACTTGCACATGTGTATTAATCATTACTTAGGATTTATTTTTATTTTCATTTATTCTTAATTTGAATTATTTCATCCCTTCATCATTTAATTTAAAACTTTTAGTTTTTAGTATTCTCACTCACTTAGACTTAGGCTTAGTTAAATATTTATTTGCAAATACCTAGACCTTTAGTAATTATGCTTAATAAGTTCATTCTTTAGTTAATTAATTAATCAATTAATTAATTCGGCACGTGCTCGAGATTTAAGGTTTATCATTCTCTCAAGTTTTCTAGACCGCCTAGAGTCATTGACTCATTTTGTTTATACCGCGACGTTCCCTTCAATCCGCACTCCATTCTCCAAGGGTGCCACTCACCTTTGACTAGTTTTGGTAGTTTTCCAACCCTTAGAGTGAATATTCCATTCAGTCGACTTTGTGAGAGACTAAGGGCATCTAAGGAATAAGTACCCTGCCTCATTGTGCACCCCTTAGAATCTTCGTGGGCGACTGTCTCAGTCTCCCCTTAAAACGTCATGGATCTCTCAAACTAGGTAATCCTTAACCTACAATTCGAGCCATGGCGAGAGTGATAGTAGGCTGTGACAGGGTTGTTTTCACACCTCTCCCTCAATATCTGGTTGTTGTGCATGGCCCCTTTACTCCTTATGTGAGTCTGATTAGCAAGAAATTGTCAGCCTGCATCCATCAACGAAACATTGTCAATGATCCATAAACAACATCATAATATACCTGATCATATGTCACATATGCATAATAAAAAATACCCAAACCAACACAGTCCACTCCTTGACTCGATCCAGAGTCCAAGGAGTTCCATTGATGCCAGTGGCATCCTCAATCTGTCAAGTGTCCTGCACACTTAGGGGAAACTCGTCAATAGAATCTGTCAATACATACATATAAAATAACCTAACATCATAATCCATTTACATCATCATAAGAATCCATAAGTGAACAAACAACCATATACTAAAATTGGATCACTTGCACGCAAGTGCCCTCAAAGAACAACTCAATAACATGTGCTTGCAAGAGAGGGATCTTACATACACCCGCTCTTGTTTTAAACTTCGTCTCGAAGTTTCATAGTATATAAATGCAGTAATACAGAATTTGACAAGATCTAAATCTCTAACTATCAAACAAATAAGGAAACTATTGGTGCACAATATCATATGTGTCCTCTCAGGTAGTCGAGTGTGGATTATAATTGTCCAACTGGGCCTTGACCTGATTGAGTTTTCAACATCGTAGTTGTCGAATGATATGGTCCAGGATGTGGATTGGCTCCATCGTGAGTGCACCCTCGTCGGACACCTACAAATAACTCATGTCAATCACATGTGTAGGTTCACTAACAAAATGTCTCAAAACAAATAGATGAAAAACATCGTGCATATGCCTCAAAGAATCAGGCAAGGCTAGTCAACAGGCCACGAGCCCTTTATTTTCCACCACTTTGAAAGGTCCCACAAACCTAGGAGAGAGTTTAGAACCCTTTCAAAACTTGATTGAACTCTTTTGCAGTTTCACCCGCAAGAAGACTTGGTCACCAACTTCGTAACTACGGTCAACATGACCTGCATCGGCATAACTCTTTTGTCGATCTTGTGCTTCTTTAATCCTTTGTATTATCATTTGCATTTGCTCTTCCATTTCTTGGATCGCTTCTGGTCCTACCAGGACACTATTCTCAAGTCGAACCCAGCTCAAAGGCATCTGACATAGTAACCCATAAAGAAACTCGAATGACACCATCTTAATGGTGCTTTGATAGATGTTATTGTACGCAAACTCTACTAGTGGAAAGAACTCTTCCCAATGCTTCTGTTGGTCCACCACATACATACACAACATATCTTCCAATATTTGGTGCATTATTTTTGTCTGCCTATCTGTCTTTAGGTGATACATGGTACTAAAGTTAAGTTGGGTTCCCAAGGCCTCTTGGAAACTAGTCCAAAATCGTCCTGTAAACATCGATCCTCGATCAGATATGATCCTCTTAGGCACACCATGAAATCTCAAAATCCCACTGATAAAAAATCTAGCTATGTCTAGTGCCTGATACGTCATACACATAGGGATAAAATGTGCACTCTTCGTCAGAGTGTCAACTACCAAGAAAATTGAGTCGTGCCTCCTTGTCGTCAGTAGCAATCCCACAATGAAGTAATCCTATCAGATATCTATGTTTGGCCTTCACTTGCTGAAATTCTAGAAATCTTGCCACGTATTTGACTATGTCCTCCTTCATTCCTTTCCAAAAGAATAAGGGATTAAGGTCTGCCCTCATCTTTGTGACTCCTAGATGAGCCATGTATACAGCTCTACGAGCTTTACTTGATTTCAAAACTTCTTAATTCATCGTTAGGAGCCATGTAAATATGGTCATCGTACCTCAACAATCCATCCTTGTCCAAGTATAACCTTCAAACCTTGGTACCATCATGGTTTTTTGTCTGATATTTTCCCTAACCTCTTTATACCAGTCATCGTCGAACTGTATAGTTAGAATATTTTCTTGAAGATTCATTTGAGAGGTATCACTGAGAATATGTGTGGTCTCCGACTCAACACATATGCTACTCTGTTCATTGTTCCTTTTACGTAGGTAATCTCAAAATCCTACTCGCTAAGCAGTTATGACCAACGCCTTTGTCATGTGTTCAAGTCGCTTTGCATAAAAATGTGTTGCAAACCACAGTGGTCCATTTTTAGTTCGAATTTCTATCCAATCAGGTAGTGTCTCCACACTCTCATGGAATACACAATGGCCAATAACTCCAAATTGTGCGTCGTGTAGTTCCCCTCATGCTTTCTTAAATTCCTTGAGATGTAAGCGATCACCCAACCGTCTTGCATCAAAACTCTTCCTAAGCCTTCCTTGGATGTGTATGTGCACACCAAGAAGTCCTCATCCATGTTGAGGAATTTTAGTATGGGCGATGTCGTCAACAGCTCCTTGAGCCTTCGAAATGAGTCCGTGCATTTCTTGGTCCATACAGACTTCTTGTTTTTCTTCTGAAATTCCATGATCAGATTTGCTATCTTCGAAAAACCTTCGACGAACCATCGATAAGATCCATCTAAACCCATAAATATACGTACTTTTGGTACGTTCGTCGATGCAGGCCATTCCATAATATCCTCTACCTTCACTGGATCCACACCGATGCCTTCACCGGAGATAACATTCCCTAAGTAATGAATTCTTGATTCATAAAAGAGCATTTCGACAATTTCTTGTATAATTTGTTCTCTCGTAAAAACTGTAGTACCAAGAGAAAATTTTCATCATGTTCTTCTATCATTCGATAATATATCAAAATGTCGTCAACGAATACTTGAACAAAATTGTCCAAGTATTCGCGGAACACCAAATTCATCAAGCTCATGAATACCCCTGGGGCATTTGTCATTCCAAATGGTAAAACAATAAACTCGTAATGCCCAAACCTTGTCTTGAATCCAGTCTTAGGAATGCCTTCCTCCTTGATCTGTAACTGGTGATATCCTAATCTCAAGTCAATCCTTGAAAACACCATCGCGCCCTTCATTTGATCAAACAAATCATCTATTCTAGGAAACAGATACTGGTTCTTGATCGTTTCCTTGTTCAATTGAAGATAGTCAATACAGAGTCTCCATGACCCATCCTTCTTTCTTATGAAAAAGACAGGCACACCCCAAGGTGACACACTTGGACGTATAATTCCTAGGTACAACAACTCCTTCAGGTGCATTTTCAACTCCTATATCTTAGGTGTTGACATCTGATAAGGCGTTCTTGTTGTTGGTTTGGTTCTAGTTTTCAAGTCAATGGTAAACTCCATCTTTCTTTCAAGAAAAAATCTTGGTCACTCTTATAAAAACACATTAGCAACACTCATACTAATGGAAGCTCTTCCAATCCTTCTGCCTCACCACTTTCATTAGCGCTAAGATTGTGTATAACTTTCATCCATTGTGCATACTCTTTTGCAAATTTACCTGACGTCTCTAGCACAATATATTGGTTCTCGTCCTGGTAGTTATTCATTGCGGTCATAAATCATGTGGGCCTTGCCCCACTCTACAATGGTAGTTTGTCCTATTGACCTGAATGCTCTAGTCTTTTCAACCAGAAAATCTTGTTGGTAAGGTGGCTCTCCACATATCCAGCACCTGTCTTCAGTCCAGTACTCATGGCCCTGAAGTAGAAGTTGCTAGCCTACCAACCTAAGATCCTGATATGTTTTGCTGATAGGCCTAAAATGCGGCTATTGGTGGTGTTTTAATTGATGTGGTGGTCCCCTTTAGGGAGTTCTCTGTTGAGGATCCTGTCATCATAGTTTCGTGAACAAGGGTCCTTTAGACATATCTTTATACCCTGAAGTCTTGTTTGACTGGCATTTGATTTTGCTACGCACCTGATGTTGTCAGTCAATATGGTCTTCCAGGAGTCCTTCCCTGACTCTCGCAAGTCAATTCTTCCTTAGCTATGAGGCCTACTAGACTGCATCGTGCAACATCCGAGGAATTTGGATCCTCACCTTCACAAGAAAGTTGGAGTTGAGGTCGAACATGAACTTGTTGATCTCCAGCTACCCCATGTTCAGATGAAAGGCATACCAAAGTAGCTCCATAAATCTAGTCTCATACTCTGACACTGTACGACCACCATATCGTAAGGCATTGAACTCATTGAGCTGGTGCTCAATGAATTCCTCTGACAATTACTTCTCCCAGACCCGTTCTTTAGACTGTTCCCCTAACATGGCTTCGATGACCATGTTTAGTTTAGGTAGGAGTGTCTTCCACCATAGAAGAGCGATCCCCTTCAGTTGAAGGACCACCATGCTAATGTTCATATTGGCGGTTGTAATCGCGAAGCGCAAAGCACATCGCCATGTTCTCCAACCATGCCTCAGTGGCTGAGCTATCCGTGGCACCCATGAACTCAAAAAATTAACCTGCTCGAGTTCTATGTGAATGCTCCCACTGCCAGATGGAGCGTGTTGCGAACCCTCATTGGGTACAGGTGCCCGGGCCTCATCTCTATCTAGGTGTTTAATCAATGCCTCTAACATATTTTGAGAGGACCTTCTCATACCAACCGCATCACCCACAACAAATCTACTCACACCTAATGACTGGTTCTTCTTCTTGTGGGTTAGACCCCTCTGGCATGGGTGCTACTAGAGACGTCGCATCTCCTCCCCTAGCACCACGTCCTGAACCTCCGTAGCGTCCTCTAACCATGATTACCACATGGACATGTTTAAAATTTTAATTAGTGCTAATTTATTAATCAAAGGTTTAATACAATGGAAGGTGTGACGATCCATAGTCACAGGGTTGAACCTGCTCTGATACCATATGTAACATCCCCTCCATTACGACTAGGAAAGCGAAGCATAAAAGGTGATTTTTATTTTTTTGCATTAGGAAATTAACGTCAACAATACAAATCATAGCAACGCAAAATCAACGACGTCATAAGTAAGATCATTACTAGCTACTCATCATTGAAATCAATAATGACGCATTCAACACATCAACAAAAAGGATAGCGACACATAAACATAAATAGCACCACCTCTTAGCACATCACAATCATCTTGAAACAATTTATAAGCAATGATCAACTAGATAATGAATATTAAAATGACTACCCACCCTACCTACTCTGCAAGGTTATGACCTCCAGGACACATAAGCAACGCTCACGACCAGGATCCAATTTATTTTGATCATTTAAGGTCTCAGGGTTGACGATTGTTCTAAGAAACAAGGAGGTGTCTACATCCCACTAACACAATCAAGTCCAAATCCAAATATGCTAAATCATCAACATTAACAATAATCAATGGCACAATAACATTCTAATAAACCATCACACGTAACATAAATTCCATGGTGCAAGAGAACTTAATTAATAAATCGATCATATGACAACATTATTCCAAGGGTGCAAGTACAATCACCTTTAATTTATTTTCAAGGTGCAAAGAAGACATCTACTTTACTTCAAGGCGCGAGAATAACCAATCATTGAACTCAACAATAATCAATATCATTTCAATGTGCGTAAATAATCTAATCACGCAGAAAATCATACATTAACATTATTACAATGCGCGTGAGTAATCTAAAAGCATAATCATTTATGAATCATCATTATTCCATAACGCAAGCTATCTAATTACTTAACATTAGCCTAACTTATTGCGCAAAGGAAATCATCGATCAATCCTTTATTCAATAACCTTTTAGTGGATCAAGGGTACATTGGTTGCTAAAGCAATACTAAATAAACCTTATACATATATGCAAGATTAAACACATTTCTAGATGATCATAGGTCAACATAATTGCAGGCATAAGAGTAATTATATTACTTTTAATCAAGGCGCAAGAAAATCTACTCACATAAATTCAGTCCTACATCACATTAAAGTTAAGGCACAAGAGTAATCATTAGTTATTTTATAAAGATATCTCATCACTTAACGATCATACGTCAACTCATTTATTGGCGCAAATATAATACATCTGTTTTAGTGGCACAAGAGATTATAATTACTTAACATTTGTAAGTCAACATTAACCATGGTGCAATATAATTATCAATTCAATCATCTATACATATCATGGCGCAATAATTCTACCACAACAACATACATCGATTTAAAGGACGCAAAGGGCCACCCGAGAAACATTCTAACAAAGGCCCAACTACAAATGGCACAAATCAATAACTGACACAAATACCTTTTGCGAAGAATTCCACCAATGGCCCATCTATGATAACACATATCCATTGATCGACACAACTACCGTTTAAGAAAATTCCAGCACTGGACCAACTATAATAACACACCCAACCTTGTCCCCAGGTTACTAGCATCAAAACCTTGAGAGTGGTCAAGGTGGGCGATAAAGGTGCATAGTAAGGAAATTCTTGCACATCATAAAAAGATCCCTAGCCCCAAAATCCTTCTAAACATCGTGGTGGTGTTAGGTAGCTAGAGAGGTAGTAGTGGGGGCCCAAAGGGCCCATAGTGATAACAATGTAGGCCATTCATTGTAAGGTGGACTAGGTCCACTATATTATTAAATAAGTCCCACTATGGTAGCTAGATATAATAAATGGGTAGTTAGATGTAATAAATGTAAGAGGACTTCTTAGAAGGTTCTACTTCTAGAAGATTCCTCCTCTAAAATGTTCTTAGGTAATGGTAGCACTATATAAAGGGGTTCAAGCAATGTGATGGGACATGAAAAGAATTATTGTATTGTGAGTTGTATCTCAATAGGAGGATGCCCCCTCAAAGAGGCAAGTGAACAGGAGAGGATCCCTTCCATAATAGGATCCATTGTATGGTGTTTCCCTACCTCAAG
>SNQJ01S0089279.1:43215-62165 GCA_010110895.2 Picea sitchensis
TGCTCTCTACAGAAGGTGGATTAGAGTCATCAAATAAAATATGAAAGTGGTTGTCATCCCAGAAATGACAACTATCCATATACCAATCATCGCAATCGGCCTCCAAATCATACCAAGCATATATTTCTTGATTATATTCATCCCTAATGTCCTCCATTAGAAAAATCTCTTGCATGGTATCCAATGAATCTTGAATACTACGAAAACTATCATTGAGTTCATTTGTGAGGCCATCTACAAAGTCATCCAATTTGACATCCAATGTGTCATACAAATGGGATTTGAATGCTTCAGTAATTTGTATAATTTATTTGAGGATTTGAGAGGAAATATCCATATGATCACCCTATGAAATCTTTGGTCCCGCAGGCATCACGAAAAAAAACAAAAACTAGAACAATAAGTTACGGCAGAAAATCGCAGCTTTTTCCGAAAAAACCCTGAAAAACTGTTGAATTTAAAATGCTCATAACTTCACTTCCTGGACTCCATTTCAGCTTTTTTTATTTTTGAATTTGGGTCTTTTTCCAAGAGGAATTCAAATAACCAATTTTTTTTGACAAATTCAGCTCGTAAAGCCTCATATTTGAACCTGAAGTGTGCAACCCTCTTTTTTTTCTAGTAAATTTCTGCAAAAAGAGCAAAAACATTCTTGCCTTCTTTGGTCAAGGAAAGTTCTATGATACCACTTGTTAAGAACCAAAATAGATATAAAAATATAATCACCACAAATGTTGAATACACAATAGATCCAAAGGACAATATAGAAGAAATCACACTTTATTATATCAAACCCTTGAGGTAGGGCAACACCATACAATGGATCCTATTATGGAAGGGATCCTCTCCTATTCACTTGCCTCTTCGAGGGGGCATCCTCCTATTGAGTTACAACTCACAATACAATAATTATCTTCAGGTCCCATTACATTGCTTGAACCCCTTTATATAGTGCTACCATCACCTAAGAACATTCTAGAGGAGGAATCTTTTAGAAGTAGAACCTTCTAAGAAGTCCTCTTACATTTATTATATCTAACTACCCATTTATTATATCTAGCTACCATAGTGGGCCTTATTTAATAATATAGTGGACCTGGTCCACCTTACAATGAATGGCCTCCACTGTTATCACTATGGGCCCTTTGGGCCCCCACTACTACCTCTCTAGCTACCTAACACCACCACGATGTTTAGAAGGATGTCGGGGCTAGGGATCCTTTTATGATGTGCCAGGATTTCCTTACTATGCACCTTTATCACCCACCTTGAACACTCTCAAGGTTTTGATGCTAGTAACCTGGGCACAAGGTTGAATGTGTTATTGTAGTCGGTCTAGTGTTGGAATTTTCTTAAACAGTAGTTTCGTCGATCAATGGATATGTGTTATCATAGATGGGCCATTGGTGGAATGCTTCGCAAAAGGTATTTGTGTCAGTTATTGATTTGTGTCATTTGTAGTTGGGCCTTTGTTAGAATGTTTCTTAGGTGGCCCTTGCGTCCTTTAAATCGATGTATGTTGTTGTGGTAGAATTATTGCGCCATGATATGTATAGATGATTGAATTGATAATTATATTGCACCATGGTTAATGTTGACATACAAATGTTAAGTAATTAATCTCTTGTGCCACTAAAATAGATGTATTATATTTGTGCCAATAAATGAGTTGACGTATGATCATTAAGTGATGGGATCTCTTTATAAAATAACTAATGATTACTCTTGTGCCTTAACTTTAATGTGATGTAGGATTGAATTTATGTGAGTAGATTTTCTTGCGCCTTGATTAAAAGTAATAATTACTCTTATGCCTGTAATTATGTTGACCCGTGATCATCTAGAAATGTGTTTAATCTTGCACATATGTATAAGGTTTACTTAGGATTGCTTTAGCAACCAATGTACCCTTGCTCCACTAAAAGGGTATTGAATAATGGATTGATCGATGATTTCCTTTGCACAATAAGTTAGGCTAATGTTAAGTAATTAGATAGCTTGCACTATGGAATAATGATGATTCATAAATGATTACGCTTTTAGATTACTCGCATGCATTGTAATAATGTTAATGTATGATTTTCTACGTGATTAGATTATTTACGCAGATTGAAATGATATTGATTATTGTTGAGTTCAATGATTGGTTATTCGCGTGCCTTGAAGTAAAGTAGATGTCTTCTTTGTGCCTTGAAAATAAATTAAAGGTGATTTTACTTGCACCCTTAGAATCATGTTGTCATATGATTGATTTATTAATTAAGTTCTCTTGCACCATGGAATTTATGTTACGTGTGATGGTTTATTAGAATTCTATTGCGCCATTGAATATCGTTAATGTTGATGATTTAGCATATTTGGATTTGGACTTGATTGCGTTAGTGGGATGTAGACACCTCCTTGTTCCTTAGAACAATCGCCAACCCTGAGACCTTAAATGATAAAAATAAATTGGATCCTGGCCATGAGCATTGCTTATGTGTCCTGAAGGTCATAACCTTGCAGAGTAGGTTGGGTGGGTAGTCATTTTAATGTTCATTATCTGGTTGATCATTGTTTATAAACTGTTTCAAGATGATTGTGATGTGCTAAGCGGCGGTGCTATTTATGTTTATGTGTCGCTATCCTTTTTGTTGATGTGTTGAATGCGTCATTATTGATTTCAATGATGAGTAGCTAGTAATGCTCTTACTTATGATGTCGTTGATTTTACGTTGCTATGATTTGTATTGTTGACGTTAATTTCCTAATGCAAAAAAATAAAAATCACCTTTTATGCTTCACTTTCCTAGTCATAATGGAGGGGACGTTACATATGGTATCAGAGCAGGTTCAACCCTGCGACTATGGATCGTCACGCCTTCCATTGTATTAAACATTTGATTAATAAATTAGCGCTAATTAAAATTTTAAACATGTCCATGTGGTAATCATGGTTAGAGGATGCTACTGAGGTTCACGACGTGGTGCTAGGGGAGGATATGCAACGTCTCCAGTAGCACCCACGCCAGAGGGGTCTAACCCCCAAGAAGAAGAACCAGTCATTGGGTGTGAGCAGATTTGCTGTGGGGGGTGCGGTTGGTATGAAAAGGTCCTCTAAGAGGATGTTAGAGGCCTTGATTAAACACCTAGATAGAGATGACGCCAGGGCACCTGTACCCAATGAGGGTTCGTAGCGCGCTCCATCTGGAAGTGGTAGCATTCACATAGAACTCGAGAAGGTTAATTTTTTGAGTTCATGGGTGCCACGGATAGCTTAGCCGCCGAGGCATGGTTGGTGAACATGGCAATGTGATTCACGCTTTGTGGTTACAACTGCCAACATGAACGTCAGCATGGCAGTCCTTCAAATGAAGGGGATTTATCTTCTGTGGTGGAAGATACTCCTACCTAAACTAAACATGGTTGTCGAAGCCACATTATGGGAACGGTCTAAAGAATGGTTCTAGGAGAAACAATTTTCAGAGGAATTCATTGAGCGTCAGCTCAATGAGTTCAACGCCTTACAATAGGGTGGTCATACGGTGCCGGAGTATGAGACCAGATTTATGGAGCTACTTTGGTATTCCCTGCATCTGAACATGGGGTAGTTGGAGATCAACAAGTTCATGTTCGACCTTAACTCCAACTTTCGTGTGAAGGTGAGGATCCAAATTCCTTGGATGTTGCATGATGCAGTCCAGTAGGCCTTATAGCTAAGGAAGAATTGACCTGTGGGATTCAGGGAATGACTCCTGGAAGACCATATTGACTGACGACATCAGGTGCGTAGCAGCATCAAATGCCAGCCAGACAAGACTTCAGGGTATCAAGATATGTCTAAAGGACCCTTGTTCACGAAACTACGATGACAGGATACTCAATAGATAACTCCCTACATGGGACCACCACATCAATGACAACACTGCCAATAGCTGCATTTTAGGCCTGTCAGCAAAACATACCAGGATCTTAGGTTGGTAGGCTAGCAGCTTCTACTTCAGGGCCATGAGTATTGGACCGGAGACATGTGTTGGATATGTGGGGAGCCACCTTACCAAAAAGATTATCCGGTTGAAAAGGCCAGATCATTCGGGTCAACAGGACACACTACCATTGTAGAGTTGGGAAAGGCCCACATGATTTATGACTGTGGTGAATAACTGCCAGGTCGAGCACTAATCTATTGTGAAGAGTACCCCTAGTGTTGGATGGGAGGTAACGGTGACGTTTTCATGGTTAGCAAGCTGCGAGTTGGACGGAGCGCAAACGCGGAAGAACGTGTTTGACTTCTTCGCCTTCGGTTATAGTATTCCTCACTGAATTAGTAAATGCAATGTATTAAGTTGATTGCATTTTTATTGAAGTCACAATGTTTTAAGTGTTTCTTGTATATATATTTTGGGTTATTCTCGGTGTTTGTATTGCGTACAGTCTTTGTGTGTTCTGTTGCACATTGGCCCAATGATTTTTGTTACCTTTGCCCAGTGATATTCTTGATTTTTTCCCAGTGGTTGGGTCTCTTTAAACCTCTGTGATTTCATTGTTGACCAGTGTTGTCTCCATTGCTCATCGATTATTTTTAACATGTTACCCAACGATTGTATCTAATGCTCATTGATTTATTTTTAACCTTTCAAACTAGGTAATCGTTAACCTACAGTTCGAGCCAAGGCGGGAGTGCTAGTAGGTTGTGGCAGGGCTGTTGTCCACACCTCTCCCTCAACCTCTCTGATAATCGTGTGTGTCCCCTTTACTCCATATGTGAGTCTCGTCGGCAAGTTATCGTCAACCTGCATCATCAACAATCATGTCAGAACATGTCCACATCATATCATCAAATCAAATGTACTAAAATCACAGTAAAACAATCAAACCCCAATAGCACACTCCCTGACTCGATCCAGAGTCCAAGGGGTTCTATCGATGCCTCAGCATCCTCAAGGTCCAAAACCCTACACACTCAGTAAAACCGAGTCAATAGCACCTGTCTATGTCACTGCAGTAAAACATCATGTCATCTATCATAACACATCATAATCAAGGATAAAAGTTTTAATATCATAATAGTCCAGATCACTTGCGAGCAAGTGTCCCCAAAGAATAAGTTTTCTCAATGTGCCAGAGCGGGATGTTACATGCATGCTTTCCTCAACAAATTTGTGAAGTGAATACCCTCTGTGATTTCACCTTCCCTCAACATTTGAAGTGATATCTTGAATATGTGTTAACCTTAAGTGAACTGAGTTTTCACCACCGTCTCTGCGTTGTTCACCATCTTTTACCTCTGTGATTTGGAACCCTTCTCCCAGAATTTGTTCCCTCCTAATGTTTTAGTCTCTGATTTATATCTGTGTGGAAAATAAAATGTCGCCCAACTTGAGCTCCCTCGTAGCATTCATTTCCTTTATTTTTTTCCTCTACGTTTGCTAGCATTTTCGCCCAGTACAGTGAGAGATTCACATGGTGAATTCTCTTGTCTCTCCTCTGCAACTTTGGTTGATGAACTATGCATTTAACATTTCTCCCAACATGCAGTGCCCTTGCATTTTAACATTCACTCAATGTTTTTGTTGTCTTAACACTCAACAATTGCACTTAACCCTCAACGTTTTTATGCACCTATCACTTAGCAAAATTATTGTATTAAACACTCAACGATTATGCACTTATCCCTCAACATGTTTGTTGTCTTAAACACTAAGCGATTATGCACTTATCCCTCAACGTGTTTGTTGTTTTAACCCTTAACGTTTTTATGCACTTATCACTCAACGAAATTACTATTTGACACTTAGCGATTTCTCCTTTTACAATAAACGTTTTTTTTCTTGTACTTCTCTTTGTGTTTTTCCCTTCCTTTATTATCTTTGTTGGGCCAGAATATACGTGAGAAGTGTAGGGACTGACAGTCACGCTCTTTCGTTGTACAACAACGGTTCATTTCTAGCAGAGACTGTTTTTTCTTAAAATTCTGGTTTTCTTCTTAAAATGAGATTTCATCATAGACTTGTTAGAATGTTGCATTCCCTCCCTAAAGTTTCTGACTCCCTTTCCATTAAATTGAGGTTGAGATTACAGATTACAGTGCCATCAACAGAGTAATAACCGAGGACTGGTTCTTCAACCGTTTCGAACATGCTCGTGTTTTTAAAACGTATATCTAGCTATTTAATGAGTATCTCAAGGTGGCCGACTTTAATGGGAGATATCATTGCAATGACCTTTCTGAAGGATACAACTTAACGGTTATACAATTTTATTTTAGTATTAATTTCTTGATATTATGGTTTTGTAGCTTGCGCACAATTGCACTTGTACACCCAACTGCTTGTTCCCAAGTAGATATGGAATTGTCTCGTCTAGCATGATGTTTAGAAGGATGTTGGGGCTAAGGATCCTTTTACAATGTGCAAGGATTTCCTTACTATGCACCTTTATTGCCCACCTTTCCCACTCTCAAGGTTTTGATGCTAGTAACATGTGCACAAGGTTGGATGTGTTATTGTAGTCGGTCTAGTGCTAGAATTTTCTTAAATGGTAGTTGCGTCAATCAATGGATATGTGTTATCATAGATGGGTAATTGGTGGAATTCTTCGCAGAAGGTATTTGTGTAAGTTATTGATTTGTGTCATTTGTAGTTGGGCCTTTGTTAGAATGTTTCTCAAGTGGCTCTTGCGTCCTTTAAATCGATGTATGTTGTTGTGGTAGAATTATTGTGCTATGATATGTATAGATAATTGAATTGATAATTATATTGCACCATGGTTAGTGTTGACTTACGAATGTTAAGTAATTATAATATGTTGCACCACTAAAATAGGTTTATTATATTTGCACCATTAAATGAGTTGACGTATGATCCTTAAGTGATGAGATCTCTTTATTAAATAACTAATGATTACTCTTGCATTGTAACTTTAATGTGATGTAGCACTGAATTTATGTGAGTAGATTTTCTTGCGCCTTGATTAAAAGTAATAATTACTCTTATGCCTATAATTATGTTGACCCATGATCGTCTAGAATTTTTTTTACTCTTGCGCATTTGTATAAGGTTGATTTAGGATTTCTTTAGCAATCAATCTACTCTTGCTCCACTAAAAGGTTATTGAATAAAGGATTGATCGATGATTTCCTTCGCGCAATAGGTTAGGCTGATGTTAAGTAATTAGATTGCTTGCGCTATGGACTAATGATGATGCATAAATGATTACGCTTTTAGATTAATCATGCGCATTGTAATGATGTTAATGTATGATTTCGTACGTGATTAGATTATTTACACACATTGAAATAATGTTGATTATTGTTGAGTTCAATGATTGGTTATTCGCGTGCCTTGAAGTAAAGTAGATGTCTGCTTTCCTCCTTGAAAATAAATTAAAATTGATTGCACTTGCACCCTTAGAATAATGTTGTTGTATGATCAATTTATTAATTAAGTTCTCTTGCGCCATGGAATTTGTGTTACATGTGATGGTTTATTAGAATGTTATTGTGCCATTGATTATCGTTGATGTTGTTGATTTAGCATAGTTGGCTTTGGACTTGATTGTGTTAGTGGGATGTATACACCTCCTTGTTCCTTAGAACAGTCGCCAGCCCTGAGACCTTAAATGGTCAAAATCAATTGGATCCTGAGCTTGAGTGTTGCTTATGTGTCCTGGAGGTCCTAACCTTGCAGGGTAGGTTGGGCACGCAGTCATTTTAATATTCATTATCTAGTTGATCATTGTTTATAGACTGTTTCAAGATGATTGTGATGTGTTAAGCGACGGCGTTATTTATGTTTATGTGTCACTATCCTTTTTGTTGATGCGTTGAATGCATTGTTATTGATTTCAATGATGAGTAGTTGATAATGCTCTTACTTATGATGTCATTAATTTTGCATTTCTATGATTTGTATTGTTGACGTTAATTTCCTAATGCAAAAAAAAAAAATTCACCTTTTATGCTTCGCTTTCCTAGTCGTAATGGAGGGGACGTTACAGGGAATGTGGGCATCTAGAATATTTTGTTGTGTCGATGAATTTCATAGTCTCTGTCTTTGTGGATACTTTCATAACCGAGCATTCTAGGGATTTGTAGAAAGTGTCCACCTCATCTATTGGCAGAGGTATGAGTTTGCTCCCTTTCTCTTTCTGTGTGACAAGGCCCAACCAAATCACACGACTAGAAAGTGGGTACAATGCCAACCGCGACGCAATATCTAGTTACAATGTTGGGATCAATGCAATTGAATACTAACAGTAAAATATTATGGAATGCCCACCAACAAAAATATTAATATTTGTAAAATAGTTTCATGCTAAGTGCCAAATATAATTAGAATTTACATTTTGTACTCCCTTGTCATGCATCGATTGTTCTCTTGAGTAAGAATTCATAAATAAAAAAAAAAATCATGAAAGATTCACATATTCTAACTACCTTAACTCCACCACAAAACACTATATATAAATCTTAATCATAACTTACTGAATATGAATCAAAACAAACACTCACAAATTCCGAAAACAGTTTCGTGGATAATAACATCGTTAAAACAGAATATCCAATAAGAATATCATTGATGGTGGGATGCTTAGCATTTTATGTCATAAGAAAAGATAAAAATCATATTTTATTTGATTATTGACTTTGTATGCATCCAAATTTAGTGAATATATAATCAATATTATATTCATTCAATGTAAAATTAAACCATTCCATGTCTATATTTATATGCTACCAATTGGATAAAAGGAAAGAGGAGCCATAGGAGACTTCTACACTGATAGATGATATACATCAAACGTGGGCAATTGTTGTGAATCTCACGCATGTGAATGTAGTTGTCAAAATTAATTTTCCACCAGATAGGATTAGTAGGCATGTCACTTTATTTGGCATTTAAGGCACACACCCATCAATTCAGACAATTGTTATATATATATATATATATATATATATATATATAATTTTAATAGTTATGTTTTAATTTTAATGGTTGTTTATGTTTTTTGGTTTTGGTATTTTTTTGTGGTTGATTATGTAGTTTATATGTCTTGTCTTTGCCTTTTCAATATTAATTTAACTATCTTATCATCTTCTCTAATTGATATTTGTTGTCTTTATCATGGATTCAATTTTGAATTTGAAATGTTGACATGAAGAATGGATATTATGGATCTTCTGAATAACTCTAAAAACTATTCCCACCACATAAATATCAAAGTACAAATTGTGACTTTGTGGGGAAGGGAAGTCTTTGATGAAATCTAGGTTTTGGAGAAATTAAAGGTTAAAATGAAAATAAGAGTAGCTGGCTTAAAATTTCTAAAAAATGTAGAGACAACAATGTATTACCTAGGTTCGCGATCATTAACCACCATGTGGGGAATATATGAAGCAACATGGAATTTGATAGACTTGAGATGGCCCTTGTGCACGGTGAAATCAAGAAAATCAGGTCTATTCTTGATCATGTGTCATGCAACACATTGTATTTGTGTTTAAAATTGGCTTAGATAATTCATTTTTACCTGTGGTTAGTTATCGACTCTAGTGTAGCCTTGAAAGATGATAAGGAGGGGCGTACAACACATAGCATACAAGAGAATAAGCTAAAATGATTGTTGAATAAGCAAAATGTGGATATAGAGAGAAAGGGCGAAAGGAAAGTTGTTAAGTTATCATCTTGTGAATTGGGGGACACATAATCGAGCGTTTTAAAGAAGTTTTTGAAATTTGCATTGGCCCCCAATTTCTTCTTAGTTGATAGCATTATTTGCAACATAAAAGATATCATTTAGTCCATAGCTGATGAGGACAAGGAGAGTATTAGGTAGGACTTCACAATGATCTTGAGAAGAGTGAAGCCTCCAAGGAGCAATATAAGCAAGGAAGAACATGAGGCACTTAAGAACCTTAGAAGCAAGGCAAGCTTCGTGATCTTGAAAGATGACAAAGGTGGAGCTACTATGATTATGAACCATGAGGATTACAAGGTGAAAATGATTGAGCACCTCAAATTGAGTGGTAGGCACAAGGAGTTGACAGGTAACCCAATATCAAGAATAACAAGGGGTGTAGAAAAGGTTATAAAAGGATCCAACATGGATGAAAGACCCAAAAATCTATTTCCTCCTAGCTATTAGATAACCTCAAGGATTTATGGTCTGTTAAAAATCCATAAAGACAAAATTCCACTAACAACAATTGTCAACATAATCAGTTCCCCTACTTATGAACTAGTGAAATACGTGGTAAAGATTATGGGTCCCTTGGTAGGAAATACTGATTCATTCATAAAAGATTCTAGTGACTTTGTGAGAATTATTAAGAACAAGAAAATAGAGCTGGATGATATCCTTATCAGTTTTGACATTGTTCTCTATTCACAAAGATACCCCTCAATGAAGCAGTGCATATTGCCAATGAGGTTATAGACCCTGAAACAACAAAGTGGCATAAGTATCCCTCCAATCAATATTTTTTATCATTCAAGGAGAATTCTATGAGAAAATCAATGGTGTAGTGACGTGGTTCCCTCTTTCTCCCATAGTCTCCAGTCCCTTTATGGAAAATTTTGAGAAAAGAGTTATGGATGCATATCCCGCAAAGCCAAGAACATGGAAGGGATACATAGATGACACTAATGTGATATCGCTCCATGGGAGGCAAGAAATCAAAAAATTATTCTAGCACCTTAATGGTCTCTATGAGGACATTAAGTTCACCATGGAATTAGAGGAGAGAGATAATGTCCCTTTCTTGGATGCACTAATTAATAGGAAGCAAGATGGGTAGCTTGGCCATGAAGTCTAGAGGAAGAAAACCCATACAAAGAACTATCTTCATGTGAAATCTCATCATCACCCCACTTGAAATATTGGAGTTCTTATCACTCTGACCATGAGGGATATCAAAATATCTAATGATGAACACCTCAAGCAAGAGAAATATCACCTAAATGAGGTTCTCATGAGCATATGATATAGGAAAAAGAACATTAAAAGTGCAATAAGAAGATCCATAGAAAGGGTAGGAGGTGAGCCTATATCCCAAACAACCATAACTATGGAAATATAACTTACCTACCTTACATTAAATGGGTCACCGATAGGATTTCCAAGGTCTTGAAAAGGAAGGAGATCACAACCTCTTTCAAACTAATGGAAATTATTAAGTATAAATTGAGATCCATTACAAACAAAATTGACCATCATCAATGCAAAGGGGTCTAGAATGTTGAGTGTGCATGCAGTAAATGTTACATTGGAGAATTTGTGCAGTCATTTCATGTAAGGATTAAATAGCATGGGGTCAACACCAAGAATGAGAAGACTCACAAATTGGCATTAGCAAAGCATTCCTCAATAACCAAGAACCACGTGTCTTAGAGGACACCAACATTTTGGAAAAAGAAGATCACTATTTTAAACGTCAAATCAGAGAAGAGATGGAAATAATTAAACACCCCAACAACCTTAATAGACATGGGTATTTGGATATTAGTGAGAACCAACTCCCTTTGATCCACCACATAAGAACAAGGTAAAATAAGTAGGTTTCTCTAGACTTTTTCCTTTAATTTTGTTGTAGATACTTCACACACACCTAAGATTACCTTTTCCTAAGGTTTTCCCTATGTTTATTAGTCATTATTCAGTCTCCTATAGTTTAGGGAGAATATTCCTCTAGGAGAATATTCTCTTTAGTTCACACTTCAGTTTGATCAGTTGAGTGGAGTCTAGATGCCACATTGGGATCATCACCATGCAACATTGGGATCATCACCAACTAATGCACATTTTCCTTAGGAATATCACTAGACTAGCACATTACTCATGATTCCCTAAACTCCTCTTCACTTCAGTCTATTTCAATCAGTTAACTGAAGACTAAGAGACTAGTTAACTCAGACTAGGTGGAAGTTCACTCTCGTAACTGCTTGAGAGACTAGACTAGGTGGCAGTTTACTCTTGTAACTGCTGGCATGTGTCCATATCACTCTAAACCACCACTATGACACATTTTCTTCTCCTCCATTGCGCATTAGTTGAGTTATACAGAGTATATCATGTGTAAATTATCATTCATTCATTTGGTTAATGAGAATTCTTCCATTCTTTCTCTCCTAATTCGCTTTTCTCATATTTTCTTTGCAAACTGTGTATGTCATTTGCTAGCTAGATATTTTCTGTGTAGTTTCAACACATTTACATGGTATAAGAGCCGACAGATTGCTAGGAAAAAGACACACCAAATTATTTTTGTAGGTACCGAAGATTGAAGACAATGAAAAAATTGGAATTTCTTAAAGAAATCATTCTTACACCGTACAATTTCCTTGCATGGAAAGAGAAGATGATAGTGCATCTTTGAGGAAAAGTATTATATAGGTTAACCATGGACACAGAGACTAAACCCACATCAGCCATAGAAAAATCCAAGTATCTGAATCGAATGGATGAACTGTTTGGAGCTATTTGCAGTCTTTCACATATCCTCCTGTAAAAATCCCAATGAAGCCTAGACCACCATGGAATGGATTTTTGGAAAATAGGATGAGATGAGGGGACACATGCTTGAGGTGGAATTTCTCACATTGGATCCAAAAACCTTCGACAATATCCAATATTTCTTCACCAAATATAAGGATTTGCTATCGCAACTCAAGGATTGCAGGGTTGATAAATCTAAATAGGAGAAACAAATGGTTCTCCCCATTCTCTCCAAACTTGGTCTAGAATATCCAATGTTTGTATCCACATTTCATTCTGTTAGGATCACCTCTAGAGCCACCTAGAATATGCCCTCTCTTGAGGTCTTTATTGAATGTCTAATACAAGAGAAGAACAAGTTTATCAACATGAGAAAAATCAAAGGCCCAAAGGCGCATGCACTTACTGTGCATGATGGTAGCGGTCATCAAAATCAGAAATCTAAAGACAAATACAAAAGGAAATCACATGAAAATCCAAAGAAGGAAGGGTAATCAAAACACTTCAAGGATGCCTCCGGATCCAAAGGTGGAAAGGGAAGAAAAGGGGAGAAATGCACTTACTACCATAAAGGATTACATCCAAAATCTGCATGCACAAAGAAATAGATAGATCAAATGGCCCAAATACTTTAGCAAAACAGCCTTAGAGATCACATCCCCAAGGGTGCCTACAAGAAGAAGCCAGGAGATCAAAATACCAATAAAGGCAATTCTAGCCATGCTTTGATTGCCATCAACTCCTCTCCTGATGCTTGGATCATACATTAAGGTGCATCACACCACCTGGTAGCCAAAAAATAAGTCTATTCTTCATTGGATGTATGCAAAGATCATCCTATTCTGATGGGGGAAAACTCTCCAGTCGAGGTCACTGACAAATGAAGAATTGAACTCACAAATGAAAGCTTCGAGAATGTACTACATGTTCCGAAACTCTCTGTCAATCTTCTCTCTGTGTATCAGATGAAAAAATATGACACCATAAAGAGATTCATATTCACACCTGATGCAGTGGATATCCATGAAATGAAAACCAATTCCAAGGTTGTTACTGGTGAGGTAAATCATCAATCCAGACTCTACACATTTTCTGAATTTATTGAACCAGATTCTGCATTACTGCTTACCCATGTTGATGAAAGCAGTAGGATATGGCATGAAAGGTTCAGGAATTTAAATTTCAGATATATGCAACAACTTAGCAAGAAGGCAATGGTTGATGGTCTACTTGACATCCACTTCTCCATAGGAATTTGTGAGGGATGTGTTCTTGGAAAACACCCTAAAGAGAAATTCGACAAAGGAAAGAATCAAAAGGATTCCTCTCCTTTAGATCTGATCCATAGTGACCTCATGGGCCCTTTTCCGCATCCATCAATCAATAAATCAAGGTATGTGCTCATTTTTGTTGATGATTTCTCACGCTTCACATGGATTTTATTTCTCAGGAAAAAATCAGAGGTCTTTCAACACCTCAAAGATTTCAAAGCCCTTGTTGAAACATTGTTCGGAAAGAAGATAAAAGTACTCCAAACAAATAACATGGGAGAGTATGTCAACCATGAGATACACAATCTTTTTCATGAGGCTGATATTCAGTTGCAACACACGGTTACTTATACTCCGCAACAAAATGGAGTTGCTGAGTGGAAAAATAGATCTCTAAAAGAGATGGCATCTTGCATGCTACATGCAAAGTTACTTCCAAAAATATTATGGGATGCAACACTTAATTGTGCAACCTAGATCCAAAAATGATTTCCCCATAGATTTCTCAAGGATAAGACTCCCTACAAGGCTTGGAGAGACCTCAAACCAGAAGTGACCCACTTCCGTATTTTCAGAGTACGTGCATGGGCCAGGATTCTCTTTTAGAAGAGGAGTGCACTTGATCCATAGAGTAGAGAGTGTATCTTTGTTGGATACCCCGACAGTGTGAAGGGACACAAACTCATTGATCTTTCCTCAGACTGACTTATCATTGAACTTAGTGTCCAATTCAAGGAAAGTGTCTTTCATGTACCTCAGTATCTGCATGCATACACTTCTTTTCTTCCACTTGTCAGAGATGGTGAGCATGCACATACCGACTCTTCTTTAGATGAGAGTTATGATTAATAGGATTCATATGATCCATATATAGAGTCAGTACAATCATATGTAGATTCAGTGCATGCATATGCATATGCAGAGCCAGAGCCGAGGCCCAATTG
The DNA here is from genome assembly GCA_010110895.2 of Picea sitchensis. Classification (NCBI taxonomy): domain Eukaryota; kingdom Viridiplantae; phylum Streptophyta; class Pinopsida; order Pinales; family Pinaceae; genus Picea; species Picea sitchensis. The sequence continues at coordinate 57,905 of SNQJ01S0089279.1, forward strand.
GGCCAAGACTACACTTCAAGATGCAAGAGATCTTGTTGGGGATCCAGTTGATACTAGGAGGATTCGATCTGATTTCGAGGAGCCTCCTCTTACACTCACTTCCACTAAATCAATGCTAACCATGCATCTTTTCTTGGTTCAGTCTTCAGATCCATAGTCCTATGCAGAGGCTGCTAGAAATCCATTTTGAGAATCCACCATGAAGGAGGAGTACAACTACCTCCTTGAGAAACAAAATTGGGATATGGTTCCCCTTTTTGTAGGAAGGAAATTTGTCAGGTGCATATGGGTCTATAGGACCAAGAGCATAACATATGGATAGGTTAGCATATACAAAGCTAGGCTAGTTTCCAAAGGATTTGAGTAGGTGCATGGTATTGACTATGATGAGACCTTCGCTCCAGTAGCAAAGATGGATTCCATACATTTGGGACTTTCAATTACAGAAACCAAAGGATGGGAAGTCCATTAGATGGACATGAAGAATGCATTTCTTCATGGAGATCTCTTTGAGGATATCTATATGGAGCATCCCCAAGGATTTATGCAAGATTTATCTTTGGTCTGTCGACTAAAGAAATCTCTTTATGGCCTCAAGCAAGCCCCGAGGGCATGGTATGCCAAGATGGACTCCTACTTGATGTCATAGAGCTTTGTACATTGTAATTCAGAATCGAATGTTTACATGCTCACGACGACTAATTCATGTCTACTCCTAGTTCTGTATGTTGATAATTTGTTGATCATCGATTGCTCAACTTCAAGGATTGTTTCATTCAAGAGGATTCTGCATGACAGGTTCTTAATGATGTACACGGGTCTGCTACATTTCTTTCTTGGAATCAAGATCATCCAGGATGTATCAAGAATCAAACTATCTCAGGCCAAGTATGCACGAGATCTCCTTGAAATATTTCACATGACAGATTGCAAGTATTCCCTGACTCCTTTCCTATCAAGATTCAGACTTGAGGATGGCAGGGACACTCCACTAGTTGACAAGAAACTGTATAGAGAGCTAGTGGGGATCTTGTTGTATCTCACACACTCTAGACCAGACCTCTCCTATGTAGTTGGAGTAGTTTCTAGGTTCATGTAGGAGCTGCATGAGCTACAATGGAAGGCTTCAAAGTGTATCCTTCGATACATATAGGGCACCATCACCTTTGGGATTCACTCTGCAACAAACTCTACATTGGACCTCATTGGGCTCATTGATTCTGACGATAACATTGATCACAAGTACGCACATGGTTACTCACTCAGTCATGGTTCCATCTCTATCTGTTGGTCGAGCAAGAAGCATGATTCTATTTCTCTATCTTCAACTGAGGGAGAGTATAGAGGGGTAGTTAACATAACCATTTAGGCTATGTGGCTACAACATTTTCTCATTTATTTGGGCAATCAATTTCATCGGCCGATCGTCATCTAGTGTGACAACCAGAGCACTCTGAAGTTCTATAGAGATCTAGTTCATAGGTAGTGAATGAAGCATATCGAAATCCACATGCACTACATTCGGGACTTAGTATATGAGGGGATCATCAATTTGCAGTTCTATCCTTCAATAGAACATACTGCAGACATATTCACCAAGACCTTCACTGAGAAAAAGTTCCATTCTATGCGCGATCATCTTGGAGTGAAGGACACAATTGCCTAGAAATTGTTAGTTCTTCTTTTTACATAAATTGTACTTTGAGGGGGGGGTTTTCCCATGAGGTTTTCCCTCTTTCCTCATTTATTTTAGTGTATATTTGGTATTTGGGTACCTACATGGCCTTGTTTCCAGGACCCATTCTTTATTTTCACCATAGTGATGTTTAGGGGGGATGTTGGAGATACTTCACACAGACCTAGGATTTCTTTTTCCTAAGGTTTTCCATATGTTTATTAGTCATTATTCAGTCTCCTATAGTTTAGGGAGAATATTCTCTTCAGTTCACACTTCAATTTGATCAGTTCAGTGGAGTCTAGATGCCACATTGGGATCATCACCAGCTAATGTGCATTGTCCTTGGGATTATCACCAGAATATCACATTATTCATGATTCCCTGATCTCCTCCTCACTTCACTCTATTTCAGTCAGTTAACTGAAGACTGGGAGACGAGTTAACTCAGGTTAGGTGGCAGTTCACTTTTGTAACTGCCTGAGAGACTAGAATATGTGGCAATTTACTCCCATAACTGCTAGTGTGTGTCCATATCACTCTATACCACCACTATGGTGCATTGGATTCTCCTCTAGTGCACATTAGTTGAGTTATACAAAATATATAACGTGTAAATTATCATTCATTCATTTGGTTAATGAGAATTCTTCCAAGCCCGAACGGGTGTAGACGGATTGGCAAGTGCCGTGTAAATGGAAGGAAATTTGTAAATGAAGTCTCATGTTCGATTCTCACCCGGACTTACTCGTGCGCCATTCTTGCGGGCTGGGTGTTTGCACCTGGGGTTATAGTGGTAGCCACCTGGGGATCGACCCCGTGTCACGCGAGTACGAGAACCGCGAGTTGCCGATTCCCCCAGTAAAAAAAAATAAAAAAAAAATGAGAATTCTTCCATTATTTCTCTCTTGTTTCTCTTTTCTCATATTTTCTCTGCAAACTGTGTATGCCATTTGCTAGCTATATTTTTTCTGTGTAGGTTCAACACATTTACAAATTTATACTGATTTTGGTTTTGATTCTATGATATAATTATCTTCTTTCATATAAAATAGTTATGATGTTTCAATTTTCTTTAGATATTTAGATTGGTTTTCTAGTTCTTTCTTATCATTTTGTTTATTATTTATTTATTATTATTGGTTATCAATTTTAATATCATTATCACTATTAATAGCGATATCAATGAAAATGAAATAGAGGAGCAATGAATGTGGCTCAGATAGGCATTCAAAGGGTAGGGTTTTTGTAGGTGGGTTCTATGGTGGAGGTGAGGGAGATTACAATGGAGGTGAGGGGGACTGGAGGTAATTTGTGCTTGTATGCATGTTGATCCATGAAGAAGAAGTCCTAGATTATTCATAGGACCCACTGTAAGGACAACAAATTTGGTCCTATCTAGAAATCTACCCATCAAATGACACATTGGTGCCATGGAGGTTTGCAAGTTTCGGTTCAAGGTTGATGGAATATAAATTTTTTCCATCTTTGGTAAGATGGAACATGCTCTATTAGTATGTCATACAGGGGAGGGTGTCCTATCAATGAAGACTTCAATTGATCTAGAGGGTGAATCTCTCAAAACCCTTAAAAGTTGGCACATTGATCCTATAGAGAATACTGAATGGGAAAAACTAAGTGATCCTCAACCTTTCATCCTTAGTATTAGTGATTTAAATGATCAAAGTCAACTATATGATTTCTTTCTAGAATCTTTTACTCTATACAATACATGCATATATATCAAAGCTCCTAATTATGGTTTGGCTCAAAGGATTGACAAGGTACCTGATTTTGATTTCATCGAAAAAATATTGGAGCTCCATCACATGAGTGTTAATCCTACCCAAGATAGAGAGAAGTTAGTTTCACATGATGCAGAGGGAAGGAGGAAATCTAAATGACGTTGTCATGTTAAAAAAATTAAGAAACCTATCAACTTTTATCTTGGTGAGAAGACTAAATTGAACGTGATTCGAGAGATGCAGATTGGGCCCTAGTTGGACGATTTCCAAGAAGAAAATGATTTCTAAAACTTTGAAAGCATGGACATAATCCATTTTTTATCCCATAACTAGTTATACCCCTGAAGCCCTAATTTTGGTAAGGGGTTGGATAATATGGATCTTTCTATCTATAGGCGAGGTTGAAGATATTCTACATAGAAGGTGGATATGGGGTGCTCAACCTATTTTCCTCCAAATGTGACATGTATATTTTGATGCCGGGTAAACACATTTTGATATTATCCCAACCTAGGTAAGTATTTTGAGTCTCTATCTAATCTTGTGTTCTAAATGAGTATTTGAAGAAAGTGGGAATTCCCTTGGGATTTTTTATGAGGTGGATTTGTCATACACATACTCAAGCTACATGGGTATAATAGACATTCTAGTTGGTCTGGATCCTAGAAAAGGGATAGAAAATTTGTAATGTACCCAGACACCCACAGGCTAGGCACGCTACCTCAAAAACTCACTTCAAAACTAATCTCGAATTCTGATAAGAATATTTTATTAAAAAATCATGAAAGACTCACATGAACAAAACAAGATTCATGCTACAACATAAAATAAAGGAACAATG
>SNQJ01S0089279.1:65892-82051 GCA_010110895.2 Picea sitchensis
TTCATGTTAGCTAATTGATGAGTAGGAAGTAAACCAACAAAAAGCATTAACAAAGCTTACCAGACAGCTGCCACCATAGTTCTTTCTAATCCATACACTCAGAAGTGCAAGCATCACAGGCAACTTGGCATCTGAATCAGTCTTTAAAGCTTGATCATAATATCATTTTGCCAAGTGCAAATCAAAAGGAAGGCCCTCTCCATGTTCATGCATGTCTCCAAAGTTGAACATAGCTTGGGAATTTGCCTGGGAATGAGAATGCATGTAAGCCTCCGCAGCATGCTCAAAGTCTCTATCAATGCCATGCAAAGGAAGACAAAAAGTCAAGAGCAAATATCATGACCTATAAAAGCTGCCCTGGCATTCATATTGAGATCCCCAGAGAAAAGAGAAACTCACCCTACCATAACAATAGGCATCCCCAATTAAAAGTGTTGCATGCTCATTACCCTACTCTGATGCATGCCACCAAAGGGTGTGCACACGTTGATGTCGTTCAACATCACTGCATAAACCTGACTTCCCTATGCATATATCATATTCCCCAAACTTGTCAAGAATCCATGCAACATTACTCTGTGCAATCTCGTATCCAAGTTCAACAACTCTCGAGTACAATAGCAGAGCTCTGTCAGTTTGTCCTTTTAAGTAACACTCTAAAGCCCATCTTAACAAGGATCCCCAAGGTCCTCTCTCTGAAACAAGCTTATAGAATGTAGAGGCCTACCACCAAAGTAGAATCTTTGTTAACATTAGCATCAATACTACAACCTTGACCAGTTAAAACAAAGAATCTTTGTTAAAATTGGTATTACTTATTAGACTTACTTATTACTGGAAAGTTAAAACTGCTTGGTTGGCATCACTTAATACATGTTAAGTGAATAAGTATCATCATTACTAACTCTTGTTTAACTAACTCAATCAAAATAAAGAACATCCATAAAAAATGTCAAACTCATTATCTACAGAGTCAGATAAACCTTATCATTTGAAGATACAAGACTTTGTAAAAGAACCTACAAAACTTGTAGAAAACACCATCCAAACAACGCAAACATAGAGATGTAACAAGATGAAAAACTGTATATAGAAAGACAAAGCAAGAGTAACCTACCATCTTAAAATTCTTTTTCAGACCAATCCCTTTCTAGAACATTTTTGCTAATTGATAGAATGCCTTTGGTTGACCAGAATAAGCTGTTGTTATAAAATACTTAGAAGCTAACTTAATGTCTTTCTTCACATCCATTCCTTTCAAGTACAACACTCCCAAATTGTAATTCCCATGCCCATTGGAGTCATCATTTTCTACTGCCTTTTTGAAGAATTCTCTTGCCTGTAAATGATTTGACCTCTAACATACTATTCATAGGATTATTAAGAATATTCAAAAAGCCTTACAAATATCAACTGTATAAACCTGAATTTTTAGAATGATAAACATCTGGAGGTAGGGATCAATTAATTTTAGTTCAGAACCACTATTCTATAGATGAAAATCATATAGAGAATGATGAAATTCATGTCTGTTTGACGTCCCTATGAATTCAATTCTCAAATATAACACTCAGGTGACCATTTCAAGCATAAATGTGGATATCTGTTGATACAATTAGTTAAATGATTTAAGTCAAAGTTTCATAAAAAAAAATGATCACTTGAGACTACAACATTTCACAAAATCCATAATTAAGATCTCTTGTCTCCTCAAATCCCACTCTTCCACTGAAAATTTGAAAAGGGATTGTTCGTTTCAATATTCTAGGCTTAGAGGATTCATCTCAAGTGCAAATTTTCTTAGATAGAATGAATAACCATGACAATGCTTTCCCATGGTGGTCTGCCCCACCTATACGACATGAGTTTCAATGGGATGAGGCCAACTACAAGTCCTGGGTGATTTGGGCACAATAGCCACCCCTCAGAACAAACACCTAAGCCAAAGGAAGTCCACTCTTTGCAGTGCAACCCCTCGGGGAATATTTCTTGAATCCCTTCCAAAACAAACATGCCTATATTCCAAGTTCCATTTAGTGGTTGATGTGATTGGATTTCCTCTATTCTACCCAAACAGTTATTTGAGAAAGGTTTTCCTTATTTTTCTGCTTCTGTTTGATCTTACAACAGAGCAGAAAACAAAAGATGGTCCCTTTACAGAATGATCATTTATCAATCTATTTCCACATATTAACAAAAATGAGGTTCTATTGGTAGGATTTACATGTGCTAAAGTTGATAACATGAATAGGTGGAGTGTGATCTTTCCTTATCACATAATTTCATATTATTCTTTTCTAGTAGCAGTTCTATTTTTTAATCAAGGATCATCAATGTTTTGGTACACATGCAAGGGCTATAAATTTAGTTCAGTTAAGTAGAGAAATCAATGATGGTTTCAGAGGGTGTGAGAATAAAAAAGATAAAAAAAAAATTGTTTTGATCGGCAATCAGTGACAAATTTAGGATTGGAATACTTGAGCAGCAATGGCAAGATTATTCTTATTTCTTAGAAGCTATAGGTTGTATTTTTCTTTTACTAATTGGTCTAATTTCTTGTAATTTCAGATGTGTTGGGAAACATAAGTGAATCAACAGAGAATCTTGAGCCGGCCTGAGAATAAAAAGATAAAAAAATTGTTTTGATCGGCACCGGACAAATTTAGGATTGAAATACTTGAGAAACAATGGCAAGATTATTCTTATTTATTAGAAGCTATAGGTTGTATTTTTCTTCTACTAATTGGTCTAATTTCTTGTAATTTCAGATGTGTTGGGAAACATAAGTGAATCAACAGAGAATCTTGAGCCGGCCCTATGGGAAAAACTACTAGAGACAGATGTCAAGCAAACAATAAACCAGGAGACATACCAAGAACTGGGAAACGCTGGAACTTCACCTGTGAACCCATTCATTCACGAAAATAGGCTTTCTAACAAAGTTGAACCTCAAATATTTTCTATTGAGGGAGGGCATGCGCATACATTTGAGCAGCTGAACAATGGCTCTACAAGTGATAAGCTTATTTGGAATGCTGATAGATACTTTTTTGTATGTTTGTTCTTAGATGAGATTATATTGACAGTTAATCAGTCTACATTAACTATCAATATAATCTCATAGTTAGAGATTTCAGCAAAGGATGATGTTGTAGCTGTTTTTTGTATGTTTGTTCTTACATGAGATTATATTGACAGTTAATGTAGACTGATTAATCTGCCAAGTCCTCCAGCAAAGGATGATGTTGTAGTTTTTGGAGAGTCTATCTTCTCTTCTATTTCAATTACAAGAAAGATAAAACTATCATTAAATGAAGGAATCCTTAAATTTATATAATTTACCAATCTATGTAATCCATATTTCTTAGAAATTTGTTTTCTAATTTCATTTCAACCTTAAAAAGATTAATCAAAATATTGCAACACAGTACCGCATGACTTGTAAAGGTCTGTAGATTGCAGAAATATCTTGAAGCCTAGCCCTCTGGAACATCTTAAACTTCTTTGATAGTCTATGACCTACCACTACAAAATCAAAACCACAACTAGCACTTATTAGGACATTAGTTTCAAACAATTCATAAAGGGAATCTATAGAATGGCATTGTTAGTGCTACAATAAGGGTGATGTAGCCCATGGAATGCTCATTACTGGTTGCTAGAACCCCCAAGAGCTTGTATATGGATGATGGTCTAGACTCTAAACCTCTCCTTGTTAGTGTCTAACACAACAATACTAGACTTTACCCCATCCAAATAGTGTACAATATAGGAGCTTCATGCATACCGATATCTTACACTAAATTCTTCTCCCTTTATAATTTCACATTGGGAGATGATTTAAGTTAATCCCATTATGTCCATTAAGGTTGTTGTGAAGTACTTGAATTGAATTCTACATACATGAGGGGAAAATGGGAAAGATTGGGAGATCGTAGAGATCAAGTTTCAAGAGGTCACACATGTATGGAGGATCATGGTGATTCAACCCTAAAATGGGTTTTCCTGCATGAGATGATGTTGCAGTGATAGGTGGAAGGTGTTGGATGTTTGTACCAAACTTGGATACAATTAGACTTAATGGTGGGTAGGGAGTGTGTGCACTTTTTGTGTTGTTGATTTGACTACAAGGTTGGGGGTGGCACAGAAAAGGACTTTGTTGATAATGAGAGTGGGATGTGATAGGTGGTTTTGGTGGGAAAGAAAGCAACATCACCCACCGTGATGGCACTATGTTGAGTTGTAGGGAAATGACATTGTTGTTAATGAGATTGACTAGGGAAGGATGTGGCAGTTAGGTGGTTGTGGACATTCCTTAATGCTAGTAATTTGAGTGGATGGGCTTTCTAATGTGGGAAACAACCCATACGGTTGTGGTTGTCATCTTGATTGTAGAAGTAGAAAAGACTAATATGTTGTGTGACTAGACCATTAGTATCCATAGTTTTGTTGTTGCGACAACTAGAGTTTGTTAGTGCATTTTTCAACCTTCACTCTGTAGAGTGGGAGGTTGATGTAGTTACTTGAGCAAGCACCAGTTCAAAGTTGAGTGCAATTATTGTTGGGCATGCATAAAATGGAAGTTGGGTGTTATTACAAGGCTTGCATGGGTTGTATGCTAGGAGAAAGTATTGAGCATGCATGAGATGGAAGATGAGCATGGTTGTTCTAGGCATGAATAGGTTGAAAGCCCAAAACAACATAAGTTATTAAACTTTTTTGGTGATCAATCCATATTTATCAAAAAATTATCTCATTTATCTTAAGCAATAACCCATTGGTTCTTGTTACTACCTTCATTTTTATTTTTATTTTTTCCTCGTGATATCAATACAAGCAACATCTTGTCCCACTCTCAAGCAATTAAGTGAGAATGAGATTGTTGGTACCTTGATAGCCCCAATAGGTCGTCAAACATGTCACAAGCAATATTTGAACCTAGGTGGAGAGGATAACAATTTTCCTCACAACCACTCCAACTAGATCAATTGACAAACCTTTAAGGGTTTGGGTGGTAATCCATATTAACCAATTTGATACTTGTAGGTGCCAAGATGCTCCATTTATTCACTACACGTATTTTTAGCTATATTATATTTAAAAGAAATAAAATGATCTAAATTGTAACTAGAATTGATGCATATAAATTATAACAAGACAATTGGAATGGTTGGACCTGCGTGTTTCTCTTCTGATGTATGGCCCTCTGCTAGTCTTGAGCTTCACTCAATAGATGAAGAAAGATCTTAAAGTACTTTCCAAAATCATTCAACATCCTTAAATATCTAAAAAATCAATAAAAGTAATATTTGTAGCGCATTATTTAATCTAATATGGTATTTCTTTTACTTAGAGTGTTGAAACGTAATTTAATGAGCTCCTCCTCTTTGGTTTCAAGAATAATTTATCGGAGCTAATGCGTATAATATTTGATCAAATTGTCTCCCTCGATCTGAGGCGTAGCAGTAAATCTGGGTTAACATTGGACTTCTACGGTTAAGCATGTTGGATCGAGGGATGTTTCTGTTCTAAGATTAAATGGACTCAATAAATTATTCTCATCAACAGTAATAACCACGTAAAAGGTAAGCCTTATGGCCCTCCCCTTCACATCGCTCTCAATTCCTCAATACCTAACATATAAATCTATTGAAATATTTACAGCGAAAACAAACATATTAAAATATTAAAATATTCATGTACATCATCATTTAGTACTTTTAGCCAGCCTCTTCTTCTTAGCCCTATAGTTCCTAATCATTTCCTCCATATCTATGTCTTCGCTCTGGGTGCTCTTCAAAGTCTGATTGTGATTGCATCCTATGACGCAGAGCATGCCTAGTCGCGGTACCTAAACCGAATGGAGGTCGCTATAATGGAGGTACCACCTACAAAAAAAGAAAAATAAAATTTAAATGACTAGTTTTTAAATATCATTGAACTAGTTCAAGAATATTAAAAAAAAACACATGCAATGTAATTGACTCCACTGGGTGTAATCGGCTCTAATAACGTGCTGGAATGGTTGCCCCACGTTCTCTTCAACCTGTGACGAGCCTCTGGCACAACATTCTCTCTCGCCATTTAGACCACAAAATTTATAATGACAATCATAAATGTATAAGTAAGTATAACTACAAAATTACTAAGTATATGATTAAAATACAAACATATTACTGTCATGTGCCAACTCAGTTGTAGAACTATTGTGCAACTACGTCTCCGTGGAAAATTGGGACCGAATGGGATCAAAATTATCTTCTAGTTGCAACCTGCTATCAACACACTGCTCTCCAAAAGGACTAGTGCATTCATTGATTGCTACTCCCTTGATTAAAAACAAAGTTGTAAATGCTAATAATATCCAACATTGATTGTATTCTTTTAATAATAAAGGTTAATGTGGATTCAATTTTATTTACCTTATCATCCCCGCAGTGGTTCTTGGTATTTTCCCAAAGCTTTTTCGGTGTCTGACTACCGCTTTATAGCCATTCTTGTAACCAAGCTTGAGGTCTTCCTCCATGGTTTTAGTACCAAACTCATCACCTTGCATTGCATAAGAGTATGTATTTCTATGTTATTCGTTGGAATTACCTAAAAGTTTTAAGGCTATACAAATAAGATATTTAGGTACTTACAATTGCGGATCGTGAACTCTTCAAGTAGACTCCTTGGCCTAGCCTGTGCTAGCTACATTTGGCAAGCCTTGCTTTGTGGCCTTTGACATGTCAATCAACCTATCACCAAAGTTTAAAGTATGTTAATATATACCACAGTTTTATTTACATCTAAAAAAATTAAAGGTATTCAATTAAATTGTAATTTACCTTCTGGGGACCAGAGGGTGTTTTTCCTTCCTCTCCTCATTCAATTTCTTCTCTTTTGTGGCCTCAATGAGGGCCTTCCACTCAATCTCTGGAATCATCAGAGGATGCACGTACCTATCATTTTGTTTCAAGTGCCTCCTATATGTTTCTCGCTGTGATATTTTAAATATTGTCCAACCAAGGCCATGGCTAAGGTCTTATTTAAGTATCTACAATCTGGGGCAAAGGTTTCTAGATAATCCACCATTCTTTTTGAGGGTTGGAATTGAATTCCACCTCCGTAGGGCCCAGTAAAATTAAAGGTTCATTCTCCAAGGACTAGAAAAATCATTGTTCCTACACAATGATTATATGGATTATTTAATTAAAAATAATAATCTAGATGATTTATATTTTATTCAGAGAACATGAAAAAAATAAAACTTTTAAAAAATTCACCGACTTTAACCGCTTTAATGGAAGTCTCCTGCTGACCATAAGAAAGTTCTTAAGGGTCCCCGTGGCTGGCCACACATCTTTAGGAAATAAACCATATAGTTTTTCAAATCATCAACCTCATCTCCATCACCACCTCTAGAGCCTACCTATGTGGTTTCTTCCTCGGTGGGCATGTTGTGGCTCCCACCCAATGGTGTGGAAGGTGGAGATTCAGTCAGTCAGTCTCCGTAGCTGGCAATGAGGGCCTACATTGGGGACCCCATGGCCTCAGGTAACACCACTCACACACGATACCCATGCATGTCGATGTCAACAGATCCAAAATTTCTATATAAGAAAGAAACATTTTTTCGCTTAGATAATGCAAGTTTAAACCAAGCTTTCATAATTGATTCATCACACAAAAAAAAATAAACAACTGGAACCATGGTTATACCTTATATGTCTTAAGCTCAGTCATAACTTCATTGATCCTTTGTCCGACGCCTGAGTTTGATCTAGAATATTTAACAAGTGAGCCAATTCCTTGTTCGCTTTATTGATCCTTTTTTATTAAAATCATATAGGGTCATGGGATTAATACAAATCCATTTCGGCAAGCAAATCATCATCAACATCGTGTCTCATTGACTACATATTCAAAAAATAAATGATAATTTAGTTATGTAAACAAATAAAATAATTGATTGCCACAGAAATGAAATGCACATTAAATGCAATTCAAAATTGTTGTTCATTTACTCCTGCTCGAGGGCCTCTATTACTCTACTCAATGACTAATCCCCGCCACATTACGGTAAAATTAGAACTGTGATCAATATCATGACAAATAAATTCAAATTTATGAGAAATTCAAATGTTGATATCAAAAATAGAACATAATGAAAATCATAAAATATGAGTCATTGCTTACAAGTTGGGTAAAATAGTATACATGCTGCCTCTGCATATTAGCAACATCTTTATCTATCATGGGATTCAAATTGTAATCAATCAATATCTCTTCCCACACATCTATTGATTTTATTACACATGTGAATACATGGTTTCCTTCACGCCCCTCAAATATGCGATTGGGTCGCTTATTTGTGGTCTCGATTCGTGTACTATTTATAAACCCCCGCACATTTCTTTTAGCCTTCCAACAATGTAGATAGTTGCTCCTTTATTTTGATCATTGTTTTTAATGTGATATAATTTTGGTGCCTGCCATATTCACATACTTTTGTATATTGGACTATTCAGATCCAATCTTTGTAGATATAATGTGGTCCGGCATACTCCATCAATTCAATTAATCCATCGTATGACCTTTATGTCATCCATGGAAAACAGCCCCAAACCATGTAATGACGATGGAACAATCCGATATATCCTTTCATTAATAAAATGTTTATTTCAGAAGATCCTTGGGTACCCATTTTTCCATTATATGTTTCAGGCCCTCAAGGGAACCTCGATGTTATCTATTCTCTCATGATCATAAGGACATGATCCCCCTTCCGTGAGAAAAAATTCCATGCTATGGAATTTTCTTTCTCATCTTCTCACCTCTAATTGATCTCCGCCTATTATATGTACTAGATGTCTCATTTTCCCATTCTACATGAACTTCCCTCACTCAATGAAGATAGATATGACGAATACCTATTTGTTTGTACATCCTATAAAACCATTAATGACAGAAAAAAACAGTCAATCAAGATGTAACACTAGTTCGTTACATATAGTTCATAAGGAGAAGGTTAAGATGTGGAGTCTAGATTTGACTTCAATAATAATCTTGTAGTTAAAAGTTCTTCTACCCATACCGGCAGATAATGGTTTTACGCCCTTTCGGCCAATCAGCCTTTATGCGCTTCCTTGAAACCCTAAAGTTTTTCCCCCACCGCCTTCTCACCGGCCCCCTCGTTGTTGTTTGGTTGCTCCTCTTGCCAACTCACCTTGGTTTTACCCTCTTGCTAACCGCTTCGCTGCCTCCTCGAAACCCCAAGTTTTTCCCCACCGCGACTCTTTCACTGGCTCTTTCAGTTTAGTTGGTTGGGCACTCCTCTTGTCCGCTCGCTTCGTTTTTGGGCGCGCCTCTGGGCGACTCTACTTGCGTTCCGCCTCGAAACCCCAAGTTTTTTCCCACCGCACCTCCGTCACCGGGTCAGCTCTTCGATTTTGTTATTGGGTGCCCTCTGCCAACTTCGTTTTGGTTTTGGGTGCCCTCACCAACTCTCCTTTGTGCTGCCCTCTAGAAACCCTAATTTTTTCTCGTGTGGTGCTACTGTGGATCCAACCCTGCCTGCCTTTGGGCAACCCCGGCTTTTCCCCGAGCCGCGGTCCCCGACTCCTTTGATTTTGTTTTGTTGGCTGTGGCATTTTGTGCGACGAGTGATGTGAGTGATAAAATGGAGCTACCCATCGGGTCCACTCTAATATTGGCCTAGGGCCATTTGCGGTAATATTCGGTTTTCATCATATCACACGCTGCTCGGGTAGCACATGGCGGTAAGTGTAGTGAAGCTCATTTTGGGAGGTTCTTTGAAAGAGAACTCTTATCCACTCGCGACGGAGTTTGGGTGATCATTGTGGCTCCCTTGTAGGGCCCCTTGCATTTGGAAAAATTCTTGGTAACATGCGAAGTTGGGTTGTTGGATCTTCGGTTTTGTTGATTTTGGAATTGCATGACCTGCGATGTGATAAAAGGAGCTGTAATGTTGGGTCCACCAAAGATTTCATCCTAGGGCCATCCTCAGAGGGTTGATTGATTATCAACTCATGTCGTTTCTTGGTAGCACATGACCGTAAGTGTAGCCAAGCTCATCTCGAGGTGCTTTGAAAGAGAACTCTTCACTTAAGGTGGAGTTTGAGGATTGTTGTGGCTTCTGCTGGCCTTGCATATGTTGTTGTATGTCTTAGAACAAAATTTCTTGGTATAGCATGCATGAAGTCGTGGGTCCTAGACCCTTCCAATTTTGTTGGATTTCGAAGCATTTCGTAAAGGGTGATGTAATAAAAGGAGCCCGGCTTACCGGCCTACTTGAAGATTGGTCTAGGGCCATTTGCGGTGGTTGGTCGGTTTCTTTATTTGTTATCATGTTGCTCAAGAGCACATGAGCGGTAAGCTTAGTGAAGCTCCATCTTTCATGAGAGGGGTGATGTGATAAAAGGGTCGCCTCGTCAGGGTCCACTCCACTCCAAAGATTCGGCCTAGGGCCATTTGGTAGGGCTAGCCCATTCGGTGGTTTGTTATCACATTACCGATAGCATGAGTGGTGGGCAAATAAGCTCGCCTTGGGAGGTGCTTTGAATGAGAAATCTTCTTCACGATTCGTGGAGTTTGAGTGATTGTCGTGGCTTCCTTTTATGGGCCTTACATCGCCATGGCTTAGAAAGAAATTCTCGGTGGCACATGAGTGGTGTTGCAGGCCTTTTGGTTGGTTTTGTCGGATTGACATTTTGCTAGGTGATGTACAAAAGGAGCTCTCACCGGGTCCACCTGGAAGATTTGGCCTAGTCGACGGTGTAGGGTTGGTTGTTTCTTGGCTCGTTATTATCATGTTGATGGTGGAGGTTTTCCATTCGTGTGAAAGGTGGTGCGGGAAATGAGTTGGTTGTCGGGTCCGGGGCCCCTCAAGATCAGTCTTAGGTCATTTGTAGGGTGGTTGACATCCAATTTTTTTTCGTCTCTACTCAGTAACACATGAGCAGTAATGTTGACAATGTTCATTGTGGGAAAATGGTAAGCAAACCCCTTTCCATTCTATGTAAGTGGAGTTTGAGGGATTGTTGTGGCTCCCAAGAAAATTTCTTTTCCTTTTCATTGATTGGCACCGTAGAGTGCCAATTTGTTGTGGTTCTTGTACTCTTCCGTTGGCATTGTTGGTATGAGATGTATACACTAAGAACATGCAACGGAAAGCTTTTAAGTTGGGAAACATTTTCCCCTCCTTGAAGTCTTTTCTCGTGTCTCCTACTTTTGCTCCGGCAAAGGTGAGGAATGCCTCCTTTGGGGCTAACTTATGGGTGTACATCTTCAATGTGCATGTCCCTACTGCATACCCAAGGTTTATTATTAATGTGGCCTACTTTTGTGCAGATCTGTTGGTTTTTCCCTTGCATCTCATATGGAAAAGGGGGATGGAGGTTTCGGGGATGTTTCCACCTTGTTTGGGCCATGCATTGGTTTCAACGCCCTCCCTCTTCCTCTCTGCTTTGGTTGTTTCACCCATTGCCAGGAGCATTTGTTGGTGATCCTCACAGGCGAGCCGGAAGCAGGAGGGAGATTGGGTGTTCTCAGCTTCTTTGTCTACTGGTTAAGGTGTGTTGCTGCAACACTACATTGACGATCTGTATTGGACTAGTGTCGTGGATTCTGAGGACACCTTGATGCATTGTTAAGAAGATTGGAGGGTTCATTGTCCCCTCTTCTTCTTTTTGTGGCTGTTTCGAGCCCATGTTTTGGGAGCGCCCTTTGTTCTCTTGGATCATCACACTGTGGATTGAAAATTGAGAAAGGAGGAGGAGGCGGTTTGGGATGTTCTCGGCTTCTTTTCACGAAGTTAAGGTGGTGGCCAAGTAGGGCCATTTCCTGGTGGGCAGCACCACATTGGTGCTGGTATTGGACTAGTGCGGTCGATCCCGAGGACACCTTGATGCATTTGTTTGGAAGCCTGGAGGGCTCACTGTCCCCTCTTCTTCTTTCTGTTACGGTTGTTTTGAGCCCATCTTGGGAGCGCTCATTGTTCTCGGTTGAACCCACTTCATGGATCAAAACTTGAGAAAGGAGGAGGAGGAGGAGGGTAAGGTTAGGGACGCTCTCACCTTCTTTTGTTCACGGGTTAAGGTGGCTGCGGGTCAAGCTTGCACAGGCTTGCATTGACTGTGTGTTGTGGATCCCCGAGTAGACACCTTGGATGTGTTCTTTTGAAGGTTGGAGGGTTCACCGCCCCTCTCTTCTTTTGTTATGTAGCTGTTTGAGCCCAAGCCGGGAGCCGGCCCTTTGTTCTCGACCACCGCACTGTGGACCCGGATTGAGATAGGAGGAGGGAGTGCCAGCCATGCCCTGCCTCATGCCCGCTGGCGGGGGCTGTAGGGCCGCAAACCACCGACACGTCAGGATCCCGGTGACACCTTTGATAATGCTGTTTGGAATCTTGGAGGGTACCTACCGTCTCCCCTCTTCTTTCTCGCTATGTTGTTTTGAACCCATGTCGGGAGCTCTTTATTCTCGGTTGAACCCACTTTGTTGATAAAAAGTTGAGAAAGGAGGAGAAGGGATTAGGGTTGGGAGACGCCCACCCTCTCTTTGTCTATAAGTTAAGGTGGCCACAGGGCCACGGCAACGCCACATTACGCCAGTATTGGACTACAGGCCGTGGATCTCTGCGGAAACCCTTGATGCATTGTTTGAAGGTTGGAGGGTTCACTATCCCCTTTTCTTCTTTCTGTTGCAGTTGTTTTGATCCCATGTCGGGCTTGCCTTCATGAACTTGTTTTGTGGACTGAAAGTTGAGAAAGGCGGCGGAGGAGCGGAGCTCGCGGACGCTCTCACCTTCTTTTGTATACGGGTCAAGGTGGTTGTAGAAATATTTCAACGGGCGTACACCACATTGATGTTGGTATTGGACTAGTGTCATGGATCCCAAGGACACCTTGATGCATTGTCGTGCCGGAGGCTTTCATCGTTTCCCTTTCTTCTCTCTGATTTGGTTGTTTCGCGGCTTCATGAGGGCATATCCGCTCTAACCTTGTCTTGTTTGTGCACGCCCCATTGCTCGTTCCTCGAGGGCAAGGTATAAAAAGCTAACATGGTTTTATATTTTGTTGAAATCTCCCCGACTAGATGGGTGCTCAGAGTGTGCTCCATATGGAGAGTCTTTCGATGCCTTTTGAAGTCCACCGGTTGATCCGCCAGATTACATGCCGTTCCAAAGATTAAGCCATGCAATGTCTAAGTATGAACTAATTCGTGACCGGGTGGAAACTATGGATGGCTCAGCTAAACGCCATGCCTTCTTTTATGGTACCCTACTACTTGGATAATCGTAGTAATTATAGAGCTAATATGTGCACCAAGTCCCAACTCTCGAAGGATGCATTTATTAGATAAAGGTCCATGCAGGATTGCTCACTTTTTTGGTGAATCATGATAACTCAACACGCTAATGTTCTTGTGTTGGCTGGCGATTCATTCAAATTCTTCCCATCAACTTCTATGGTAGGAGATACCATCATGGTGGTGATGGGTGACGCACAAATTAGGTCTCGATCGAGAGGGATTCGAGAAACGGGCTACCAATAATCCAAGGAAGGCAAGAAAGACAAATTCACTCCAATCCCATGGGGAGGTAGTGACAATAAATAAAAATACTGGGCTCATTGAGTCTGGTAATTGAATGAGTACAATCTAAATCCTTAACGAGGGATCCATTGAGGCAATTGGTGCTAGCAAATGTGGTAATTGCAAATCCAATAGTTTATATTTAAGTTGTTGTAGTTAAAAAGATCTTAGTTGGATTTTGGGTCAGAAGTACTATTCCGCTTCACCGATGTACACCGCCTTCGGCCTTTTGTCGGTGGCGTGCTCCTAGCCTTAATTGGTTGGGTCGTGGTTCCGGCGTTGTTATCTCGTAGGTCACCTTACATATCACTACTAAAATATTTGGTGAACAAGTCAACATTGTAAGGTTAGATATGCCATTGGTTACCATTGTTCAAGGAGTTTGGTTCGCGTCATGGTTAAGTCGGGCAAGAAAATGTGGATCTATGTCATCTATCCTAGATCTAGAATGGGGAATACACTAATATAGTTAATGAACTAACCAACAATGATATATTTGGCATAGAATTCATGCACCACTTCTATGAATTCTTTGTAGAGGTCATCGAATTACTTAGCTCCATATAAGTCCCAGAATATGATGACCAACAGAAGTAAAGGGATTTAGTGGTATGCATAACAAAGTATTAGTTGATTGTAGGACATTTATACAATATATCCATGGAAAAGATTAGGTTTAGATGTGTGTTGGATCATGAACAATAGGTATTATTGTGGAAATCCCATGATGGCTAGAATGGTGGAATTATGTCAGGAAGGCTATTGCATGGAAGGTAATGTGCATAAGGCTATAATTGTCCAACACATTATAAAACATCACACTACTTCGTATATTCTATATACGAAGTAGTGTGATGTATTATAATGTGTTGGACAATTATTTTCATGAGATCAAATGTTGTTATGCTCAAGCAACCCATCGTGGTCAAGGAGACATTCTAATGGTGGGCAATGGACTTTATTTGACCTATCAAGGCATGAACACACTACTCAAGGGATAGGTACATTATCACCACAAAGAATCATTTGACAAGATGGATAGAGGATACATTGACGCGATATTTCTCAACAAACACTGTTGAGAGGTTTATATTTGATAATATTGTCACAAGGTTTGGGTACTTGCATAGCCTGACTAGAAATCAAGGTTAAAATCTTATTGGTGGTGTGATGGCTTCACATTGGTAAAGGATGCATGAACCATAATCATAATAATACATCATATCATCATGTGTATGTTAATGGATAGACAAATCCATCTTAAAAAATTCTTGAACATGGATTGACCAAGATGCAAAATTTGGTCAATAGTGATGATTTGGATGAAATAATCCTAATAGTTATATGGGCCCACATAACTAAATTTAAAACATTGACCAAGTACCAGTCATTCAACTTGGTATATGGGACTAGTATCTAGAATTAAAACATGATCGAAATGTCTTATGAGGACAAGCCCAGAACAATAATTCTTATATTGTTACCCCTTCCATAGGAAGGAAATCATTCAAGTTTGTCACATGTGGAGCTTAGGGACACAATAGATAATTGTATCTAGAAAAATGTGGTGTTACATAAATGGTCATGATACACATGATGCAAGGGACTGTCCTAGATCGAAATATTTGAAACATAAAAATTGTAATAGGATTTTAGGATAAAACAAGAGTTGTTGACATACAAAATATTCAATGTATCTTGAGTTAGAACCATATATATACATATATATATATATATATATATATATATATATATATATATATATATAATGAAATCTCAATAAGGAGGGATGGCGAGCATGAATTAGGGGAACAAAACACATTTATATCCCAAGGAACTAGATCTTCATAGTTGGTGTTGATGGAGATAATAACTTGGACATCAATATGGTAAAGGTACAAAAATGATCACCTTCTTTTGAAAATACTTGCAAGTTCCTGCTACTATTATGGGGAAGCAAATACTTGATGCAATGGTCAACCTAGGTGCTAATATTAATATTGTATCCTTTATAATATTTTTCTCTTCATGCTTTGATGAAAGATGTGGTGGCTGTTAGGAATTCTTGTTGTAGGGTTATTCCTTGCAAGGTTTTTATTGGTGATCGGGACAAGTTGGATAGGGACTTCTCGAATTAGGAGCTTGTGTAGCTCTCAACCCTATGAAGAATGGAAAGTATTTAGGTAAATATGGCCTTCCTTGTGATTTTTACAAGGTCATGTGGGACATGATTGGTGATGACTTTTGTCATTTGGTAGTCAAGGTCTTCACTTTTCATAGATTTTCAGAATCCTTGAACCTAGGGTCGATCAAACTTAACTCCAAAAATGTAGCCAAAGACACTATTGGGGGTTGGAAACCAATCACTATACTTAATGTTGAATAAGATCATGGATGTAGTAGATTTGAGAATTCAAGTGGTGGCATGGAAGGTTGTTTGGAAGGAACATACATGTTTTGTGCAGGCATTTTATTTTAGACACTATTGTTTCAGTAGCCTTGGAGTGGGCTCATGAGATGGGTCAGTGGTCCCTTTATTGAAGATTGATTTTGAAAAAAA
>SNQJ01S0089280.1:6251-20620 GCA_010110895.2 Picea sitchensis
TATTTTGTATTCACTTTGAATTATAGTACACTCATCACTTCACTTTATTATTTACCTTTAAAAATCTCTTAAACCACTTTGACTACTTTGACCTTTTTGGGCTTCTAGATGACTCATGAGGGTTCTCCAACTTCACATGTCCATAACTCTCTAACTATGAGGAGTTATTTAAAATTCCACATACCACTGGAAATGGCATGACATGTACTATCCATATAGAATAGTATTTCCTTCAAATATATCAAAACTCATACCATTATCCAACAAAACGACTTGGGCCCATTACCCAAACCTGGATTCTCCAACTTCTCATGGCCATAAGTCTCTAACCGTGAGGAGTTATGTGACGTTCCACATACCAACAAAAATGGAATGACATGTAATATCCATCTACAATAGTCTTGCATTAAAATATATTAAAACTCATACCATTATACATCAAACTAACTTGGTTCCATTACCCAAACCTTTGTGCTGCCGGAATTCGCTACCCGAGTTTCTCCAAGGGTTCAAATCAATCACTAAGGGTTGAAATCAATCTACAATATCACTCTCCAATGGTTGAAATGAATGGAAACCAACAATCCATGCCAAATTTCCATCAACCTAAGCCAACTTTCTGACAAGTAGGCCTTTTTCACCAACTACAATATCCAACATAAAAGTACTAATCCATGGAATATGAAGAAATTTCCAAATAAGGTGCAGTCAATACCAAGAGTATCATCCTCTGAATTTGGTAAAATGTTATTTGCAAAATATCTGTGAGGACCTCAAGAGAACTAGATAAGCACAAGGAGAAAAATGCCAAGCATAAAAAATGTTGAATAAATAAGAGGAAGTTCATACCCACTTTGGTACCATGTTGAGGTAATAAGAGATTCATTTGAACCATACAAGAAGAGAAGATGAACCAAAAACAAGAGAAACATAAGATATTATGCTTGTGGGCTAAGTAATCAATCATTATGACCAATATGATAAGATGATACAAGTGACAGCTTGGGTGGTGTATTTATACACAACTAAAGTGAGGTGTCCCTTCAAGAGGGGGTTATGGCCCCCCATAACAAGGGAACACATCTAAAGAGAGTGACTAGGACGATCTAGTCAAATATGTAAAAAATATGCTTAGCAATAAAGGACTGCATGTGAATATTACCATCACTCCAACAACTTGAACCTCCGCATTTACAAAAACAAATTGTTGCACTTGTAGTTATTGTTTTCCACCCTTGCAGTACCTTCACCTAGTTGCACTCGTGCAACACTAATATTATTCAAGGAGATCATCTAGACAATGCCTTCATCCAAAATAGTTATTGTATTAAGTCATAATTACTAAATAAGTAAAAATTCACAAGGACTACCATATAGTCATTTATCATGGATATTTAAATATGATTATTTAAATCTTCACACACCAAGTATTTGACTAATATACCTAAAAAGAGACCACGAAGATTGTTATTAAATGGTCAAGATACCATGAAGACTTTCATTAAATGATTAAGATACCATGAAGACTATTTCATTAAATGATCAAGAATCTATTTTTTTCTTCGTTTCTTAGGGCTACTATTTCCTACAACATTCAATTATTTTGCAAACATCCCTTTGGTTAATGACATGACACAAGGGAGGGTTGGGCCTCATTATAAGGTTGGTGGTTGTGAAATTTAAATTATCAAATAAACTAATTATAAAAAAGTGTTCAATGTCAAGTTTGGAAACCCTTCTA
This sequence comes from Picea sitchensis, assembly GCA_010110895.2. Classification (NCBI taxonomy): domain Eukaryota; kingdom Viridiplantae; phylum Streptophyta; class Pinopsida; order Pinales; family Pinaceae; genus Picea; species Picea sitchensis. Next base: position 7,993 of record SNQJ01S0089280.1, read on the forward strand.
AAACACAAGATTGATGGCCCACCACAGTTTACCTATTTTCTTCTAAGAGCATTTTCCAAAGGGGATCAATAGTCCACCATTGTGTTCCTATTTTCCTTTCATAACATTTCCTATTGTTTTCTTGTTTTACTCACTTCATAATAATTTAATTTAGATGTTCCATTTCTTGTTGAAGCTTCTCAATTTAGTTTGTAGGAAACTTGATCAATTGTAAGCGAGTCAATTGGTTTGACCGACTTGCATTGCAAGTTCAGGAAAATAACATTTTGAATCCTCCATAGATACGATTTACCCTTATAGGGTCTACTTTAAATTATACATAACTGAGAGTTCCATCCCTCCTTAATTCTAGTTTGTTTTCCATCATGATAGTGAATAATTAATGTTTGTGAAGCACGATCTCTTATGAAAATATAGCAAAATTAATGTTCTTTGTGAGCTTATTTTTTTTAGATAAGACACGTGCTAATTAATGAATGTGCCTTCCTTTGCACTAAAACTTTCCACAATATAAGAGGTTTTTTTCCTAAGGAACTATGTTGCAAAGAAAGGGAATTCCTTTTTTGGTGTTGTGAAGGATGGGAGGGAAGAGTTCTTGTTGGTGAAAGGTTCATTGTGAACTCTAGAGGATATTCCATTGTGATAAATTGTGGTAGATGTATAGTCTATTTATTTTATAAGCACTGTGGAATGGGCTATGTGTGTGAACTAGAAACAATAGCTAGATCTTTTCCCTTGTGGTATCACAACCTTGGCTTGGTGGTGGCATCTATAATAAATGCCTATGCCTAGGCAGAAAATCACTTGTTTGTAGCCAGTTGGAGGTTAAATTTCCAAAAAATATTATTTCATCTTAATATTTAGTGTGCATTATTTAAGATTATTTAAATTTACTTAGTGTGCATTATGGAAGACTACGTCATTAGCATTTATGAAGATGAAGGTCTAAACAATTCAAAACATACCCACTACATTTTCTAAATATGAATGCACACATTTATGAGTTGTGAGCTAACCAAGTTTCATAAAATGCGCAGTGAGGTTCCTTTTTCACCTTTTCTTCATTTCTTTAACTTGTTCATGACATTTGAAGACTCTACAATGATGTATTAACCTGTAGGAGGTTGGTAATGAATCCTTCAATGCTTAGTATACAACAATTTGAGCTACTTCTTGAGAATCAAAAGCATGGGAATTTTGCAGCAAGGGATACTTATAAAATCAATTGGGACTAAATAAATATGACCATAGTGAATGACAAAATCAACCCCAAGTGCTATAACTGAGTAAGCATCAACACAACATGCTCCATGCTTGGCTCCACCAATGTTTCCATGTCAAAACTAAGTTTCTTCAAAGGCTTATGCATAATGGTCCTTTATGCCAAGATGGTAAATGTTGTTTATCAAGATTTTCCAATTCCTCTGTAACTAATTCGCAAGGCATCCTTGCTCCCTTCAAGATTCGACACCAGGATGCTTCCATAAAAAAACTATGTAGTTTGATGATTAAATACTCAAATTTGGAGGTTTGTTTTGATTGTTGGGCGCACAACATTTGAATACAAATCCCCTTTGATAACTGAGTGATCTCCTCTAACATCTATACATTGATATTGACACCTTCCCATTGAGGTTTGAGCGCTTTATTTGCATTTAATATTTAGCACCTTTTTATTTCCCTATGGGAATTTATCCCACATTTCTGGTGCAAACAAGATTCGTGGTTTCTATATGCACGGGCCTTTAATTTCCCATTCGACGCGTTGAGAAAATAATGCCGCTTGTGAGATCCTCCCTTGTAAATTGGGCTTGACTTGAGCATTGGCTTTAGTGTTGAGTTGTGTTTTGTGTTAAGTGATTGGAGTGACATTTGGATTGAATTATTGACTTGGAGATTGGGCCTTCGGACCCAATAATTTTATAAAACACAATTAATCTCTATTAAAGACCCAAGAGCATAATAAGCCTATAAAATCAACCCCCCTTTTTTTATTATTTTCCAAATTCATAAATACTTTTCCCAAATGAACCTGGAGGTTTTAACCTTTAAAAACAATGCATTCAATCCCAAACATAACACCATCACCCTGCAAAAGTCAACTTGGCCAGAATTGTAATTTTTTTACAAAACTTTACATGTGCTAACACATATAGTCTAAATACATCATGTTTTTCTCACCCAAATGTGGTGAAAACAAAATATGGTTGAGAGTGAGAAGAGCATCTGAGTAGAAAGGATTGTCTTAAAACTATTAATAGATAACATTTGCAAAACAATTAAAAAACACAATGTGGGGTGTCAATGAGGCGAGCATACCCATGCTCATGAAGACGTGTCAAACAATTTCAATATAAGATCATGGAACACATAGGATCAATATAGGATCATAGGATCAACAAATTTCAATGGTATTCAAGTAGAACTAGTACACATGAACCATCAATGTGTATGAATTTCAATCGACGTGTGATGATGAGATGGCATTGAGCATGTGAGAAACTACCAAGTCAAGGAGAAATGATGACTCTCCTTTCATATTTCAAGGTTACCTATAAATGATATAAATGGGTATGAAATACATAAGAACTCTAAACCAATCCCTTAAAATAAATGTCTTGAAGTTCCTAGGTATAAGTCCACTAGAGACAAGAAATGATAGACCCTATAGAAACTAACATGAGGTGAAACATATCATGAATCAAATGTAGCTAACTAAGAGGGACAATAATGGATGATGAGGTGATCACCGAGAAAGGAACTCAAGGATTTCGTTTGGAAACAAACAAGGATGAATTGGGTAGTGACTATGAAACACCAAGAGATATGATAAAAAATAAGCAATGAACCTTTTATTATAAATGTTGGATCATGTTGTCATTCATGTCAAAGGAACAATGTCTTGTCATAGTATATTGATGTAGTGATTGATGGATCATGTTGGCACAGGGGAAGACCCAGGGTTCAACACTACAACAATGCACCAACAAAACCCTAACTATCGACCCTTTTGGCAACACCTGCGAAGTAGATGAAGTCTCACCCGAGGTAGAGGCAGGGGTGGTTGCAGGACTCAGGTGTCTGCAACCTTAGCTGAGACACAGATCTGTGATTATAATACTTAATAGAGCACTCAACACCAATAGTTCATCATTATTTAACCAATATCTACTTCACATATAAAACAGAGCATCACAACATTCACACAGATCTAATGTATTTAAGCACTTAGCATAAACAAATGGGTTAGATCTAGCAGATTCAAGCACTAAGAAAGTTCACAGATGTTAGATCTAGCATCCAGATTCATCATAAGCACAAATAATAAAAATATCTATTTATCTATATCAAAGCACTTAGAAAATAACACATAAACACGTCAGAACATCGCACAGAGCAGAATAACGCAGTATTTACGTGGTTCACCCCCACCCTGGGGCTACATCCACCAACTCTTCTTATTTATTAGATTCAATTAGTCATCTACATGCACAGAGCCACAAAAACCTTACTCCACATAGGATAGGAGATCTGCACACACCTCACCAGATCCTCCTTCCCCGAGCTAGGTCTAGCACGAAGCCTTTCACAGTCTATTACAATGACTTGCACTTAGCTCTGCCAGTCTCACACAGTATGCATGAAGCCTTACACTTCTTGATCACATAGATCCAACTCTTATCACTTAGCCAACTTGCACCACTACTTATTACATTGCCTATACATCTATTTATAATTTACATAATAGGCCTAAACATGGGTAAACCCATGGGACGACATTCCATTCCCGTTACATAATCCCAATCCCAAAAGGGACCCAAAAAGGGGCCGAGCCCCCATGATATCTGCTTCTTCTTGTGCTTCATCTTCGATAAGATGGCGAAGTCCAAAAATAGGTCAAACTTGACCAAGGATCTCTCAAAACTTGGTCAAGGGCCAACAGGCCCCCAAAACTCACTTGTGACTCGTCCCGAGTCACTCTGGTCTGACTAGATCTACTTCGAATGCCTCGAGCTTGGCTCAAATTTCTTCGACTTGCTGTTTTGATATGGCCTCCTATTCAATGAACTCTTGGATGACTACATCATTGATAGGTCCCTCTAGACGTTGTTCTATTGTAGTGATAATTTGCTCTAGCTTTGCTCCTTGGCCTTCTACCTCTGTAAACAATTGATAGGCCTTGTCTTGTATGGGTTGAATCCTCTAAGTTACTTTTATAACTCTGATCTAGATAGTGTGGATCTGTTGTTGGGCATTCCACTGTTCTTGGGATCGCTTCATTCTTTCCACAGCTGACAAGGGCTTCAGCTACACCTGTATCTTTTCGGCTTGATACTTCGCCTCTTGGAGCTGCAACTCGAGTGCCTTCAATTATAGGTTCTTCGTGAGTTGTTCATAGGTATGGGCACTATGATCAGTGAGTTTCTTACATTCTAGGGTAAGATCCTTTAGCCTTTCAACTGCACTCCAGGTGGTTTCTTCTATTTGGTCTCTTATTTATTGTGGGGTCTCAGGTACAGTGCGTAGCTCCAAATCTGTTATGCGTTGTTGTAGTTGCTGGATGGATTCTGTGAGTTGGTTCACCTACTGTGTAACTCAGTCTTCTGCCTTGATTTCTAAGACTGTCACAGAGCGAAGTGCTCTGTTGACCACTTCTTTTACTTCGAGTTGATTTGCGAGCAACTGTTCATTTTCTTGTTGTAGTTGTGCTTTTTCTTCATCAAACTTCACTTGGAGAGAAAGTCTTTCTTGTTCTGCAGCACTGTGTTTCTCTACGAGTACTCCTTGTACTTGTGTCAAAGCCTGGGTGGATTTCTCTGTTGCTTCCTGTGCTCATCAAGGGCGAGCTTCGAATGTATCGGCTAGGTGGTGGAGTTGAGCTATCTCATTTCCCAATTATGGTTCTCCCGACGTAGTGAAGACTGCACGGCTGGACTGTAGGACTTGTTGTACCCCTCAAATTTTAGTCTCAATTCGAACATACATATCCTCTTGCTTTTCTTCTTGTTTCTTTGCTATTTCTAGTGAAGCATCTTACAGGGCTGCGATGAGGAATTCAAAGTCATCAGAGGTGATGACAGTCTGTATCTTGGTCATGGTGGCCTTCACTTTCTTTCAGGAGGAAGGTTTCGGAGGTGAACCTTTCCTCTTCTTCAGAGGATCAACCTTGTCTCCTTGATTCTGTTCAACTTCTTTGTCATCTAACTCTTCGCCATCACCTCCTTGATCTAGTGATATGGAAGCAGTTTTCACGGATGCATTGTCTAATTCATGGAATTCTTTGGCTTTCTTTGTCCTGCTAGGTCCGGTTGTATCCTGCACTGTTTATGGGCTGTCAATGTCGGATATCTCCACAGGGTCTACTGGAATAAGGAGTTTCGTCGACCAGTCCTTAGTGATCTCTTCCAAGTCTTCCTCCATCAACTTATAGTAGTATTGTGGCACAGGGGCAGACCCAGGGTTCAACGCTACAACAATGCACCAACAAAACCCTAAATACCGGCCCTTTCGACAACACCTGCGAAGTAGATGAAGTCTCACCCAAGGTAGAGGCAGGGGTGGTTGTAGGACTCAGGTGTCTGCAACCTTAGTTGGGACACAAATATGTGATTATAATACTTAATAGAGCACTCAACACTATTAGTTCATCATTATTTAACCAATATCTACTTCACAGATAAAATAGAGCATTCCAACATTCACCTAGATCTAATGTATTTAAGCACTTAGCATAAACAAATGGATTAGATATAGAATATTCAAGAACTAAGTAAGTTCATATATGTCAGATCTAGCATCCAAATTCATCATAAGCACAAAGCATAAACAGATCTATTTATCTATATCAAAGCACTTAGCAAATAACACATAAACATGTCAGAACATCACATAGAGCATAATAACACAATATTTTTGTGGTTCACCCCCACCCTGGGGCTACATCCACCAACTCTTCTTATTTATTATCTTAAATCAATCATCTACATGCAAAGATCCACAAAAACCTTACGCTGCATAGGACAGGAGATCTGCGCTCACCTTGCCAGATCCTCCTTCTACGAGCTAGGTCTATCACGAAGCCTTTCACAGACTGTTACAATGACTTTCACTTAGCTCTACAAGTCTCACACAGTATGCATGAAGCCTTACACTTTTTTAGCACACAGATCCAATTCTTATCACTTAGCCAACTTGCACCACTACTTCTTACATTGCCTATACATCTATTTATACTTTACACAATAGGCCTAAACATGGGTAAACCTATGGGCCAACATCCCATTCCCGTTACATAATCCCAATCCCAAAAAGGACCCAAAAAGGGGCCGAGATCCCGCAATCTCTCCTTCATCTTGTGCTTCGTCTTCGACAGGATGTCAAAGTCCCAAAATAGGTCAAACTTGACCAAGGATCTCCCAAAAATTGGTCAAGGGACAACAAAGCATGTATTGTCATTGTTGTCAATGGATTGATATCAAGTGGAGTTTTAGTTAGATGATGTCATGGATCAATGAGTTGTCATTGATATATGATGCATAGATGATGTCATGCATAGATGAATATGGATCAATGTGTTGTCATTGGAATATGATTCATAGATGGATTGATGCATAGATGAATATGGATCGATGTGTTCTCATTGATATATGATGCATAGATGGATTGATGCATTAATGTATTGATCATTGGATCATATGGTCATGCATGGAATCAATGACAAAGGGAAAATGTCATAGTGATGTGTTGTCATGGGTTGTTCCAGTTGTTTTGATGTAAAGATGACTTATTATTGTCTTGTCATGGTTGATAGGAAGTACAAATGGATGAACTCCAAAGTGGTCCCCTTATGGTGAAATCCCTCATGGGAAGAGTCTTTGCAGTTGAGTTATCCTAGAAGTATGGTTAGAGAAACCAAGATTAAATATGGAATAATGAGATGAATATCAGTGAATTTATCATTGAAACTATCCTAGATGGATAGTTCTTGTCATACCATTTTCGGTGGTATGTGGAACATCACATAACTCCTCACGATTTGAGAGTTATGGCCTTCTGAAGTTGGAGGACCCTCATGTGTTGGCTAGAAGCCCCAAAAGGTCAAAGTAGTCAAAGTGTTTACAACGAAGAAATTATTTAAATAATAAAGTGAAGGGATGAAGTCAAAGAGAGTTATTTAAATAATAAAGTTATTGGAGCACTCACTAATTATGGAAAGTGGTTATAAGTGGGTTAAACGGACAAGTGGCTATGTAGACAAAGTGACTAAGTGGACAAAGTTGGATAAAGGTGACGACATGGAAAAAGTGGTTATGTTGATAAAGTGGATATGTGGAAAAAGTGGCTAAGTGGATCCTTATAAAGGAAGCTACTTGCATAGTATAAATAAGAGAGAAAGGGTCTCTTGTTTAAGCATCTTTCTTGAGCATATTGAAGATCTATTCTGGGGGAAATATTCATTGGAGGTACTCATGGACACATCAAAGTTTCCGTAAATCTGAGATCTCGATGACAAAAGTTTTGAAAGTTCAGAAACCCTAGTTTCTGAAGGAGCATGCGGGCTACAGTGAGACATAGCATGTACATACGTGGGCTGCAGTGAGGCAGGACACGTACACACATGAGATGAAGAATATCAAAGCATGTACAGTTAGAGAAAGTCATGGATACTTGAGTGTGAGCTAGTGCCAAGTTCCTGAGGTCTGAAGAAAATTCCATATATGCATTCTATGGGCTCAGATCTTCCATAGAAGTTATGGTATGGTTACATGATTGTTTTGATGGATACTTTTTCTTATGGTATGGTGAATTCTTAAGGCATTCTTGGTATGGTTGTTGTGATATGGTTTATGTTGGTTTATTGATTGAGTGAGCATCACTCTTATGTTTCAGTACTAATATGGTTTCCATATTATACTGGTTACTTATACATGATTAAGTAACATTCATATTGTATGGTTGAGGAGCATGAGTAAGATGTTGGACAAAATAGATGTCTTTTGATTGGCTATGGTACACATTGGACAGTGAAAGATAAAAGTGGATGTGACAGAGGATGTAGAAGATCCAAGTTTTCATGGAGAGAGAAAACCCTATTTCTTAAGGAGGAATACGCAAGCCGCTGTGAGCCAGACCACGTACATATGTGGGATGAACTATTGGTAGGGTGCATACATATGCATGCTTCACTACTGATAGGTCACGTACATGTTCAAATATTGGTATCTATTAAGGTTTGAATCCTCTTCTTAGATGGTGTTGAGTTGTGTAAGATGATTTTTGCATTACAAAGCTGGTGCTCTTGTTGAGTTGATACTCTATTCAGTTGTTGTTGATAAACCCTAAGGATTGTAGTTCATAATAAAAGAAAAATTGTACATACATCTTGTGTTCTTTGTGGTGATGGCTTATTGGTGATATATGTTGTTGATATCTATTGTTGATAATGTTTACATACAACTTCTTGTAAATGACATTAATAAGTGATGAGTAAATGGTGATTGATAACTAAGGAGTTTTTATGAAAGGAATTTGAAAAATATCCCTACATTGATTCACCCCCCCCTCTCAGTGTGATCGGCGTGTCCAACAATTGGTATCAGAGCAGGCCTTCACTATAAGCCTTAACAATCTTGGAGGAGATCCATGGACACACAAATGGATGATGAAGTTCCAATCCTTGATGAGGAAAGTTATTCAGCATGGAGAATAGAAATCAAAGAGTATTTGAAAGAAAAAGGAGGTGTTTGGAAAGCAACTATTGGTGGATCAGTTCCCTTGAAGAACAAGTCAAATTTTGCAGCTCAAAAGGAAGAAAAGAAGAATGATTCATTGGCTCTCAAGACCATTTTCAATGGATTCTCAAGTTCTATCAAAGAAAGTGCTCAAGTTCTATCAAAGAAAGAATGGGACAATGCAATTCCACTAAGGATCTATGGATAAATCTAGAGAAGACATACCTAGGAAGAAAGGAAGACACTAAAGACAACTCCATCAAGAACAATAAAGGTAAAGAATCTCCCGATTGTAATAATTTTAAATGTGATGATGTTGAATGTTTCTCTACAAGTGAAGAAGAAAATCTAGAAATAGTTTGTATAGAATCAAATGACAGTTATCCCATGGAAGAAGTAGAAGAAGAACTTTCAAAGATTAAAAAGAAATTTGACTAGGGTCTATATGAATACAACTATTACCATAGTTATATAGACTATATCTATCTTTCTGAAAACACTAAAAGGTTTCTTGAAAATAATCAAGAGCATATTTTGAAACTAAAGGAAATTCTCAAAGAACAAGAAGAAAGTAAAAGGACTCAATTAGAAGAAAAAGAAGAAGATATAAAAATACTAAAGAATGAAATAGAAGAATATAAGAAGGTATATTATGAGATTAACAAAAGTCTTGAAGTTAATAACCATCTCAAGACCCAAATTGAAGAAGCCAAAAGGGTAGAGGAACTATTAAAAAATCAAGTAAATAAAAAGGAAGAGTCATGTCATAAGTTGGAAGTTGAAGTTGTTGATCTTAGAAAGAAAGTAGAGAAGTCAAACAAATTCTTGAATAGCTCAACAATCTTGAATGAAATCTTGGATATTCAAAGATCACCAAATGATAAATCGGGTCTTGGATACAACAAAGAAGCTACATATTTTAAAGAAAGCACCTCAAAGAAGCATGAGGTAAGTCCCTCATTCTCAAAATATGGAAATAATGTTGCAAGTCAACCATCCACACAAAGCAAGGAAATTTGCAAAAGTACAAAGCAATGAAGATATCGAGAAGCCATTTTTACACCTCAAAGCAATTTCAAAAGAGAAACACCTTCAAGATGGACATCAAAGAAAATGTATGAAAATGTTTTTCATAGTCACTGTTACTCGTGCAATGAATATGGTCACAAAGCTTTGGAATGCAGATATTATGCAAGGAGAAGTAATGAAATATTTCATAACAACCTAAGGTATTGGAGATTTAATCAAGTAGAACACATTGTTGATCATTGTCACACCATGAGATGCTACAACTATAGTGGATTTGGCCACAAATCCCAGGATTGTTGGAACACAGGAAGACAGTCCATGATAAGGACTTCATATAGCATGAAACGAAGAACACATGAATCTAGGAAGGAAGACATTGTTGGAAATATGGAAGCTCATAGCTCAAGTTATGAGAAGATGGGACACCTTCATAAGTGGTTAAAGAATACTGAACAACTAGAATAGAATGATAGCCATGTGACAAGCTCAAGTTTGACATATTTTGAAGCATACACGGGTTACAATGATAACAATCACGTACATATGCGAGATAACTTATAAATAGGTCGTGTACATACATGAGATGTTTGTATAGCATGCCGCGTACATGTGGTAAAATCCTTGGGTATTAGGCTATGCAAATGGGTTGCAGCTTGATGTGATGGTATAACTCTTTGTTGTAGGGTCTGACATGGTTTGTTTCAGGTCTTCATGATTACATGTTGGCATACATAATTGATGTATGTATGGTGATGACATATGATTGAGTGTTGAAAGTCTATCCTTGATGCATTATACTAACTTTGGAGTGTGGATTGAGGCTTTTTCTGTTGAGAACAATGTTGGTTGTGACAATGAAGTTATGGCACTTTGGTTATGAGATATATCATGATGATTCTAGCTAGAGATATCATTAATATATTGAGGCATACTTCTAGTACATGTAGTTTTGGATTCTTATTATTTGTTGTAATGAATGGTGACTGAGGAAGATTTGTTGGGATGCATGGTTGGTACATATTTGAGTTCCATTAATATATCTTATGATGTATAGTTAGAAGCATATTTGTTGGATATATCGATGCATGCACTTGGCATATGAATGAGCTACATACTAGGACATGTAGTTGATGAGGTGGTCATGTTGTGCATCATTGATGAGTCATAGCTTGATCTATAGTTGATGCGTTATTGGTACACTTTTGGTACATTGTTAGAGGCACCTGCTAGAAGTATGATTGGCACATGGTTTATGGTTGATATGGCATACATGTATGGAACCACATAATTATTGTAGTTCATCTTGTTGAGGCTTGGTGCATGGTTGATGCACTTTCTTGGTACAGGCGGTGATACATGTTTAGTGCATGATTGATGCACTCATAGTGGTATATGTTTATGGGTGATAGTACTTGGCTAAAGTACATCATTGGTATTACTTTTTTAGCATATACTTTGGTACATCATGTATGTGATGATATAGTTGAGACACTTGTTATCTTGATTGATTGAGATACATGGTTGTGGCACTTGGTTCATGGTAGAGACATATCATGAGTGATATGAAACTTGTTTGAGGCACATGATTGGCATGTTGGTAGAGAAATATGGTTGGTACATAGTTGGTACATGTTATTTTCATATGGTTGATACACCCCATTGATTATATCTTATGTTATATTGTATGGTATTTGTTAGCACTCTGTAATTTTCCCAAGGCTATGAAGGCAATCACAGAGGTAACATCAAACCACTTGGAGTTTTGGATGTAGCCCTCCAAGACTCAGAGAGGGATCTCTCTGTCTGATCTAGATTTGTTTACAATATATTTTAGGCTAGTTATTACTGTACAGAGGTTTGGTTTTTTTAAATGTTTGGTTGGAACAAGAAGGGAAGGCCATTGGGCAATGGAGTCAAAGAGGCTCAATCCAATCAAGACAATTTCTATAGGAAAAACTCACAGGGAAGGATAGGAAACTTTGTTGGGTTCTTTAAAATTGTTGAATGATAAGAAAGAAAAGGTGAGGAAAGAGGATTGTATCAGAGAAATTAAGAATTATGAAACTAACCATCTAGTAGAAAACACAAAAATTATCCAAAGCAAGAAACAAAGTGTATTTTAAAACAATTTTTTATTGTAATATTCTATTGAATAATTCAGAAAGAAACCAATATGTGACAAGGAAAACATATTACAGAAGAGACACTTCACCAAAAGTATATTCCACAGGAATCCTGAGAAGCTTGACTTGTATTACTAAAATTTGATTAAAAGAGGCTCTATGAGTTTCTCTACAATGTTGTTCTTTCTAACAGGTCCCAACTAATCAACCATTTTACATTAGAATTATAAAAATATATAGGACATAATCTTCCCCGGGCTTAAGAGGTCGAAATCAACAACCTAGCCAAAAATATAAACAAATCCCTGAAAATTTTGAATTGTCTACCATGAAAGGTGGGTCGAACTATTGAAAATAGGGGTCAACTCAGACATTCGTATCTCCCAAAATATGACATCTGTGTGAAAAATGAAAGAGGTTATTGCATATAATACTGTCCTGAGAAAAAAAAAAATCGTTTTTTTCAAATTCATCTCCATATCGCCAAAACATCTACCGCAAAAACATGACAAGATCAGGAAAACTGGAGAACTGAAAAATGGTGCTCAAAGATAGCTTAGATTCTCCCAATCCCATATACCTATGCAACAAATGAGAGAGTTTATTGTTCTTCATATTTTTATGGAGAAAAACCTCTCTCGGGTTTTCAAAATTCCTTCTTGTTTTCCAGTAATCACTCTCGAAAAATAGGTGGTCAATACTAGCGAAAACAATTTTTTTGTTACTTTGGGGAAGACAGTTTTG
>SNQJ01S0089280.1:20691-37876 GCA_010110895.2 Picea sitchensis
ATTTTTTTTATATTCGTTTTTGTTTTTATTATTTATTTGTTTTTGTTTTATTTTTCTTTGTTTTATTATTTTTTAAATTATTATATGTATTATTTATTTTTTAATTGTTTTATATAATTTATGTTTTATACTATTGCTTTTATTTATTACTTATATGTTTTTTATTGTTTTATTTTTTAATTGTTTTTTAATGTTTATTATGTGTTTTATTTTCATTTTGTTTTTTCTTTTTATTATATTTTTCTTTTTAATTAATGTTTTTATTCTAATATATTATTACACTAACCTCATTTTTAACCTAAACTCACTAACCTAATTACTATTTTTTACACTATTAATGTAAATACTTATTAAACTAATTAATATTTTATTATCCTAAGGTTATCTAACTTTGTTTACGTAGGGATGAGTGGTGGGGGAGATGTAGCCAATGGGATAAATGGACAAGGGAGTGAGTGGTATAGAGGTAGATGAAGGATGCAATAGGGTGATGAGGGATCAGATGAAATGGATGGAGGGAAAAAATGAAATCAACTGAACCCAGCAAGCCAGATGTATTCATCATGAGGGTGATGCCAAATATATAGTTAAAGAATCAAGTCACCTATGATTATAGTACCCCAACATAGGCTCCACCTGGGGATGAAATCTTTTTAAGGAGGTGGCAAGAATCATAGAACTCTGAACACGTGGACCAGTGCTTTTATCCATTGGGATGATCCCAAAAATTTATTTTGCAACCTATACCTGTTTTGATCTTTCAAATTGAACCAAATCAAACTGAAGACTAAAATTTGAAATTGATATTGAAAAATTGTTGAAAGGGATGCTCAAAGAGTGGAGCTTATTTGCACACTATTGCCTACCTTATACTGTTGAAAATCATGTTGAATCAAATAATGCAAAAATTCCAGTGAAGCCAGTCAAGTAGATGCTGAAATAAGTGGATTGCTTGACTACTTGTTAGAACAATCAAAAGGACAACTTGACCTTTTTTCCATAGAGTAAAAAATGCAAAGTGTAATGGCCACTGAGGAAAACATGATTGATCTTTTATGCTGAAAAAATATTCCATGTAGTCTATGGGATCAGGAGAGAAACAACCTATTTCTTGACTTTCAACAAATTTATGGTCATAATTGGGTATGACACATAAGATTTTTACATCATTATACAATTCTCGATATGGCTGAAAATTTTATGTTGAAGTTTGAAATGAGACTCCTGCTAAAATAGACCATGAAAGAGATTGCCTAATCATGTCTATATCATAACCTATTTTAAGTTCATAGCTAGCCAATGAACCATTACTTTGACAACAAAAGTCATCCAACACATTAGCTATTAGGTCTTGTAGGAACTGATATGTTTGTTGCATTGGTTCCAATGAAAGTTCCTCATCTTCTATGTGTTTGTCCTTTAGTGCAAACTCAAGATTCTTCTTCAAAAACTGAAATGAATTGAAGGTTAATGGTATAGAGTTATAATGAATTAATTCATATTCTATTTGAGCATCAATGTAATATAGGGGCTTCAACTTTGGAGCAACAAAAAATTCCATGTCATCAATGACCTCTTCAACTGAGTGATCATAACATTCTCCATCCCTACTATTGACAATTTTCTTATGGTTTTCTCTCAGAAATTGAATTGAAGAGAAAAATAAGGGTAAAGTGTTTCCACTTACTCTGATATTGTCTGCATTTTTCTCATTGCTATCATAATTTCTATGCACAGGTTGATGGTCATATCTTAGTTGCAACTGATCCTCCTTCTCCCATAAGCATGCCACTAGTTTCTTTGAACAAACAACATTTGTTTCAACCAAATAATCATCATCATACTGATCATACTTGGGTAGATTATCCAGGTAAAACAATTTCATCAAACATGCACATCATATCAGCTAGTTGTTCCTCTGCAAGTTGAGTTGGAGTTTCATCTTTAACTATGTTGTGAATTGAATACATGAAATGATCATTTTCCAATCCATGATACCAAGGGTGAGTTGTAAAGTGTTTAGGAACAATGACCCTTTCTTTATCTATGACCAGTGGAACAGGACGACCTTGAAAAACAAGTTCATTTCCCATGATGACTTTCTGCATCATTTCTTTCATTGTGTTGGCCAGCATGTCTAGTTTATCTTCTGAATATTTTAGTTCTTCCTTTGCTATTTTCTTCCTTTCTTCTGCCTTGATCTTTGAACTTTTGATCAGAAAATTAGCTTCTACACCTACTGCATTGTCATGCATTTCCTTGAGTGTTGTATTATCCCTTTATATCAATTGAAATTCCATCTCTGGATCAAAGGAATCTGGGTAGTGTAAGAGAGCTAAACCAGGAGGTGGTCTTATATCATCAGACATGGAATTGTAAACTTGATTGAATCTGGCTGAAAATTGTTGCATAGTTTCTCCTGGATGTCTTTTCAAGTGATTATATTCTTCCAAAATGAGGAAGGGATTCCTGTTGATCACCCATTGATCCGATAAAACTTTCTCAAACTGATTGAGATCACTGATTCTTGCATTTGGAAGATATTTATACCATTTCTTAGGTCTACTTTGCAAATACAAGGCAAAAATCCTAATGTAGACATCATCTTCTTCCACCTCAAACAGATCAAGAAAATTCTCAAAACCCTGAATATGTTTTTCAGCAGTGATGTAGCCATATTCTCTGTCAAATTTGGGGAGATATTTGAAGTAATTGGCAGGGAAAGCATGGAGTATGGGAGGTAAGACAAGAGGCTTGTATATATCTCAAATTTTTACAGGTGTAGGAGTATGTACAGGGATTGTAACACTAGGCTTAACCACTTGAGGCTCATCAGGTTGAACATGCTCTTCATAAATTGTTGTAGAGTCATTTGGATCAAGATCATGAGAAGGGAAGAAGTAATTAAAAATAAAACCTATCATATCTTAGATAAACTTCCAGCTTAAATACCTGATTTTTTCAGATGTTTTGGTCATGTTTCAGGTCCTTCCTCCAGCAGAGTCTTTGAAACTGATTAGAGTTGATTAGAGTCACCAGGTGGATGATTTAGCCTTCTTGTGTCTAATCATTGTCCACCATCAGTAATCAGATCTTGAACTTGATCTGCTTTTCTGAGGAAGGTTCCCCAGTATGGTCGCCACTATGTTAGCACTCTGTAATTTGCCCAAGGATGTGGAGGCAATCACAGAGGTAAAATCAAACCACTTGGATTCATGGATCTATCCCTCCAAGACTCAGAGAGGGCTCTCTTTGTCTGATATAGATTATTTTACAATATATTTTAGGCTATTTATTACTGTACAGAGGTTTGGTTTTTTTAAATGGTTTGTTGGAACGGGAAGGGAAGGCCATTAGGCAATGGAGTCAAAGAGGCATGATCCAATCAAGACAGTTTCTATAGGAAAACTCACAGGGAAGGATATGCACCTTTGTTGTATTATTTTAAAATGTTGAATGATAATAAATAAAAGGTGAGGAAAGAGGATTGTATCAGATCAATTAAGAATTTTGAAACTAACCATCTAGTAGAAAACACAAAAATTATCCAAAGAAAGAAACATAGTGTATTTTAAAACAAATTATGATCGCAATCTTCTATTGAATAATTTATAAAGAAACCAATATGTGATAGGGAAAACATATTACAAAAGAGACACTTCACCAAAACGTTATACCACAGGAATCCTGAGAAGCTTGACTTGTATTACTGAAATTTGAATAAAAGAGGCTCTGTGAGCTGCTCTATAATGTTGTTCTTTCTAACAGGTCCCAACTAATCAATCATTTTACATTAGAATTATAAAAATATATAGGAAAAAATATTCCCTAGGCTCAGGAGGTCGAAATGAACAACTTGGCCAAAAATAGAAACAAATCCCCTAAAATTTTGAACTGTCTGTCATGAAAGGTGGGTCGAACTGCTGAAAATAGGGGTAAACTTAGACATTTGTATCTCCAAAAATATGACATATGTGTGACCACTGAAATATTTTATTTTATATGAGTCTCTCTTGAGAAAAAACCTCTTTTGGTTTTTCCAAATTCGTCTCTAGCTCGCCAAAACAACCACCGCAAAAACATGACAAGATCAGGAAAACTGGAAAACTGGAATATGTTTCTCAGAGATGGATTAGATTCTCCCCATTCCTGATACCTGTGAAAAAAGTGAGAAAGTTTATTTTGTTTTCAGCCCATTACGAAGAAAACCCTCTCTTGGTTTTCAAAATTCCTTCTGGTTTTCCCGAAATAGCTCTCGGAAAACAGGTGGTCAAAACTGGTGAAAATTGTGTTTTTGTTATTTTGGGGAAGGTGCTTTTGGAGGAGGGAGAGTGGTTTTCAGAGTCCCCCTGGGGTGGTAAGTTGTATTGGGGAGGGTCCAAGTTCACCTGATGGTTACAAGTGTCCTTTGGTAGTTTTGCATATCGGACCCTCTTTTTGGTTGAGTGATGTAAGGGGGGTGGGGGGGTCTGATATATGGGGAAAGGGTGTGGGTGTTAGAACTTAGGATATAATTTTTTAATTTTATATGTTTTATATTCATTTTTGTTTTTTTTATTATTTTGTTTTGTTTTTTGTTTTTTTTGTTTTATCATTGTTTNGGATTTGAACCTGTAACCTCTTAAGAGGAAACACATGTTCTTAACCATAAACATTAAAAAACAATTAATGTTTATGGTTAAGAACATGTGTTTCCTCTTAAGAGGTTACAGGTTCAAATCCAGAGGGGGGTAAGGTATGTATACCTTCGTAGACTTTACCAGTCAAATCGTTGGGCGGAGGGGGGTCCCTTGTCCCACAAACAAGGGGGTCTCATACACCAAATTTGGTGTGCTGGCTTGGCTGTGACCTTAAAAATAGATTATTATTATTATTATTATTATTATGTGTTTTATTTTCATTTTGTTTTTTATTTTTATTATATTTTTATTTTTAATTAATGTTTTAATTCTAATATATTATTACACTAATTTCATTTTTAACCTAAACTCACTAATCTAATTACTAATTTTTACACTATTAATTTAAATACTTATTAAACTAATTAATATTTTATTATCCTAAGGTTATCTAACTTCGTTATGCAAGGATGAGTGTTGGGCGAGATGTAGCCAATGGGATAAATGGACAAGGGAGTGAGTGGCACAGAGGTGGATGAAGGATCGGGTGAAATGGATGGAGGGAAAAAATGAAATCAACCGAGCCCATCAAGCTAGATGTCTTCATCATGAGGGAGATGTCAATTAGATAGTTGAAGAATCAAGTCACCTATGATTATAGGACCCCAACAATATTGATGTACATGGGTTATTGTGCATGGTTGGAACACAATATGTCACAAGATGTACATGGTTGATGTTTTTTTCATGATTCTCTATTCATTGTTGACATATCTTTTGCTTCATGATGTATGGTATGGCATGATTTTGATGCATGGATAGGTCCAAGGATTGTCATAGGAAGAGTGAACCATTCTTGAGAAATTGATCTGTGTTTCGGTTGAGTAGTAGCATTTGCAGCAAAAGCATATTGTAGTGATAACATATTATTCATATTGCAGAGAAGATAGGGGAAGACATACCCATAGGGGGAGTCATTCTTTTTCCCATGATTCTAGGAAGACAGATTTATCATATGTAAAGGTAAATACTTGGAGAAAGAGCACAAAGTCATGGTTCCATGGGGAGTGATGGTCACAGGGGGAGCATGAGCGATATATATTTAGCATTACATCAGAGTGATATCCCTTGTTCAAAAGGGGAGAGAGTATTCATAGGAAGATCAAAGGCATCCAAACAAGGACAGCAACCCCAAGGAGAGTTCAGGCAGGGACAACCGCCCTAAGGAGAGAACTACCCTTTTACATTGATGTCAAAGGGAGAGAGATAGTCACATTGATGTGATTGAGATGACTATTAATGAAGAGAAATTCCATGTCTACATGTTTCCATCAATGATTGGTGTTGAAATCAATGTTGGTATTGCCGTCAATGCCAAAGGGGGAGATTGTTGGATCATGTTGTCATTGATGTCAAAGCAACAATGTCTTTTCATATTATATTGATGTAGTGATTGATGAATCATGTATTGTCATTGTTGTCAATGGATTGATGTCAAGTGGAGTCTTAGTTAGATGATGTCATGGATCAATGAGTTGTCATTGATATATGATGCATAGATGATTGCATGCACAGATGAAGATGGATCAATGTGTTGTCATTGATATATGATTCATAGATGGATTGATGCAGATATGACGATGTATTGATGTGTTTTCATTGATATATGATGCATAGATGGATTGATGCATTAATGTATTGATTGTTGGATCATGTGGTCATGCATGGAATCAATGACAAAGGGACAATGTCACAGTGATGTGTTTTCATGGGTTATTCCAGTTGGCTTGATGTAAATATGACTCATTATTGTCTTGTCATGGTTGATAGGAAGTACAAATGGATGAACTCCAAAGTGGTCCCCTTATGGTGAAATCCCTCACGGGAGGACGCTTTGCAGTTGAGTTATCATATAAGTATGGTTAGAGAACCCAAGCTTAAATATGGAATAATGAGATGAATATCAATGAATTTGTCAGTGAAACTATCCTAGATGGATAGTTCTTATCGTTCCATTTCCGGTGGTATGTGGAACGTCACATAAGTCCTCACGGTTTGAGAGTTATGGCCTTGTGAAGTTGGAGGACCCTCATGTGTTGGCTAGAAGCCCCAAAAGGTCAACGTAGTCAAAGTGTTTACAAAGAAGAAATTATTTAAACAAAAAATTGAAGTGATGAAGTCAAACATGATTATTTAAATAATAAAGTTATTGGAGAACTCACTAATTATGGAAAGTGGTTATAAGTGGGTAACCCTAAAATAAGGAAAGTGGGTTAAATGGACAAGTGTCTATGTAGACAAAGTGACTAAGTGGACAAAGTTCGATAAAGGTGACTATGTGGACAAAGTGATTATGTGGATAAAGTGGATATGTGGACAAAGTGGCTAAGTGGATCCTTATAAGGGAAGCTACTTGGAGAGTATAAATAAGAGAGCAAGGGTCTCTTGTTCAAGCATATTTCTTGAGCATATTGAAGATCTATTCATGGGGAAAGATTCATTGGATGTACTCATGGACACATCAAAGTTTCCGTAAGTTTGATATGTTGACAGAAAAAGTTTTAGAATTTTAGAAACCCTAGTTCCTGAAGGAGCATGTGGGCTACAGTGAGACAAAGTGCGTACATACGCGAGCTGCGGTGAGGAAGGACACGTACACACATGGGCTAAAAATGATCAGAGTGCGTATAGTTGGAGAAATTCATGGAAACTTGAGTGTGATATGGTGCCAGGTTCCTGAAGTCTGAAGCAAGTTCCAGATCTGCATTCTATTTGCTCAGATCCACCATATAAGTCCTGGTATGGTTACATGACTGTTTTTATGGATACTTTTGCTTACGGTATGGTGAATTCTTAAGGTGTTCTTGGTATGGTTGTTGTGATATGGCTTATGTTGGTTGATTGATTTAGTGAGCATCACTCTTATGTTTCAGTACTGATATGGTTTCCATAGTATATTGGTTACTTATACATGATTAAGTAACATTCATATTGTATGGTTGAGGAGCATGAGTAAGATGTTGAACAACATAGATATGTTGTGATTGGATATGGTACAGATTGGACAGTGAAAGACATAAGTGGATGTGACAGAGGATGGAGAAGATATGAGCTCTCATGAAGAGAGAAAATCATATTTCTTAAGGAGGAATACACAGGCTGTTGTGAGTGAGATTGCGTACATATGCAGGCTGAAATATTGGTAGGGTGTGTACATGCGCGTGCTGCACTACTGGCAAGTTGCATACCTGTTGACAGATTGGTATCTGTTGAGGATTGAATCCTCTTCTCATTTGGTGTTGATTTGTGTAAGCTAAGTCTTTCATTCCATAGATAGTGCTCTTGTTGAGTTGATACTCTATTCAGTTGTTGTTGATAAATCCCAAGGATTGTATTCCATTGATCCAGATTATTTTTGGCACGAAATGAGAGCGGAGCTATAATAAAAAAATGCACCGAGATATTGCAGATATTCAATAATATAACATAAATATATCAAAGATGCAACCATAAACACAAATATACAGTAATACACGATTTCTATTAATGAAATAAATGTATAGAGACTGTAAAATACAGAGTGAAAGACTCGATAGGATGGTGGCAACTTATCTCTGAGAAGAGATGTGACAGCTACTCGCATTCGAAAGAAGATGATTACAATCAGGCTCTAAAGGCCTTTTTACAATAAACAGGAATGAAAAAAACCCTAGACATCCAAAAACCTAACCCTAGGAGATGAAGTGCCAAAAGTCATGTGGGCTCCGTTTGGGTAAGTTAGTACATCAACTTCTCGGTGTCATAACGTTTGCATACGATCTTCCGTTTTAGGCGTATAATAGCTCGTTGGAAAGGTATCGTCAAGGATATTCATGTTGGGGGCTCAATCATGCCTTTAGATATCATTGAGAACCTCAATCGTGAAAAACCTTCATTTAGGCCCTCAAAATGGCCCCGAAAGTTAAAACCTGCTAAAAATAGTAAATTTCCAAAATTGCCAGAAAATAGTTTTGAGCCAGTCAGAAAAGGTGGGTGGTCACCGATACCCACCTGGATCAATCCTCCCTCCTTAGGAAGCAATGGTCTCCATTGTGTTGAGTTCCCGAGGGAGAGGGAAAAGCGTTTGCTAGATCTACATCTGGGCGAGCTGCTTATATTCTTGGAGACGTCGTGCTGCTTAGTTTGTGGAAGTCTGTCATGAACCTATTGAAGATGAGGTTGTTCAAAAAGTCAAGATACATGAGAGGAAGGTGTGCACAAGGAATATTTATGCTTTACTGCAAGCTTGTCGACCTGCTTCTGTTGGATAGAAGGTGCATGGGGTGAGGTTGTAGTGGTTGCAGTGTCCTTCTGTTCCCCTTTTGAACAGATTGTGAAGAAGCTGAATTTCACAGTATGAGATACTACCTTGTGACACTTTTTAGGTGGAACAATAGTTGGAACTACCTTTGGTATTCTATAGAGATGACCCCCCAAAGTAACAATGACACTATGGGGTCAAGACTCATAAATAGCATGGCGTCTCCACATATATGGTTGGCCCCAGAGCACATCACAGACATCTAGTGGGGTAACATCACATAATACCTCATCCTTTAAGGGTTGGATGTCGTATGAAAATCGACACTGTTGGCTGACACAAAGAGCTCGTCCTTGTCGAACCCACCCGATGTCATATGGTTGTGGGTGTGGTGTTGTCGACAATCCCAACTGTTTGACGACCTCTGTTGAGATGAGGTTTTTATGGCTTCCACTATCAACAATGAAATGTAGCAGGGTCCCCTTCACCCACATATGCAAATGAAAAAGGCTCTCCCCCTCTTCAGGATCTGTTGGTTCTTCTGGTTGAATTGTTGCGGTCGTGACAATAGCAGTGGGGTCTACGTCAATGATCTGTCCTTTACCAGTATTTTCAGAATCAGATTCTGAATCAGGGTTTGGCTCCNTATCAACAATAAAATGCAGCGGTGTCCCCTTCACCCACATCTTTGAATGAAAAAGGCGCTCCCCCTCTTCTGGATCTGTTGGTTCTTCTGGTTGAATTGCTGCGGTTGAGACAATAGCAGTGGGGTCTGCGTTGATGATCTGTCTTTTACCAGTATTTTCAGAATCAGATTCTGAATCAGGGTTCGGCTCCTTGTCTTTGATCTCAGCCACCAATGACTGTTTTGAGCAACATTCATCGGTGTTGTGCCAGGGGATTTTGTGGAAATCACACCATTTTCCGGTGTCCTTCTTTATCTTCCCGTGACCCTTCTTTTCCTGTGTCTTGGAGTGGTTTTCAGGAGATTGTTTGTAAGGGTTGTCTTTGTCATACTTTGGTTGTTGTGGATTTGTAGACCCAAATTTTTGTTTGTTCTGGTGCTTAAATTTCTGCTCAATTTTAACAGCATATCAATAAGCAGCACCGAGTGATGAGATGTCCAAAAAATCCATTTCAGTATGGATGTATCTATGTAGAGCCCCATGGTATTTTAGAATCAAATGTCGCTAGGAGTCTTTGATACCTAGCTTGGTGTGCAAGGTATGGAAGGTATTGGTGAACTAAGGAACTACTTGGCTCCTCTCTTGCCGTAGTGTGGTCCATCTCATGTACTGGTCTTCATAGTTGTCAACAGGGTAATATTGTTCCTTTACTGCATCCACAAAAAAATCCCAAGTGGGATCAACCCCATATATTCCAGACTCCTCTATGGAACTTTTCTCTTAGTAAGTTTCCCACCAATGTTTGACATGAGGGAGATCTTTAAGGAGTGCGAAGGTGATTTTTCTTTGTCGAAAAAATTGTGAACAGAGAAATAACCTTCTAGCAGAGTTAACCATTTTTCTAGGGCTTCTGCATATATCTGTCCTTAAAATATAGGAATATCAAGATTAACTTATACCTTGAAAGGCGAGGTGCCTCCAAAGTGGCCGCTTGATGAAGATGTGTATGATGCTATCGGCAGGCGTTTAAGGATGTGGGAAAAATTCTCCATCATTTCGTCCCTCTGTCATGTGAGAGATTGCTCAAGCAACAGATTGATAGGATTGTCTACTCCGTCGTTTTTCTTTTCTTCCGCCATTGAGGGTTTCTTGGGTGTGTGAGAGAGATTATATTCAAGAGAGACAAGATCGAGACCCAACTTGCTATACTTGGACCTCATCGAGGACATGCACTGAAAAAATGATCAAGAGCAGCCTGCTCTGATACCACTAATCCAGATTATTTTCATCATGAAATAAGAGCGGATCTATAATAAATAAATTCACAGAGATATCGCAAATATTCAATAATATAACAAAAAAATATCAGATATGCAACCATAAACATAGATATACATTAATACATGATTTCTATTAATGAAATAAATCTACAGAGACTGTAAAATACATAGTGAAAGACTCGATAGAATGGTGGGAGCTTATCTCTGAGCATGGATGATTTTAGGGGCTAAATTTAGCTCATGGGGCTAATTTTTCATGCTTTTTCCCAAAAAAAGATTTTCTATTCTAAAAATGATTCACCCAAATTCTATAGGATAAAATTATTTTACCTTAAAAATAGCCAAAATTTTATACAAACTAGATAAAATCCTTAGAAATTTGAATATTTTACAAAAATATCGCCAACATTTTATAGTTATCATATTAAGGATTAGTAACATTCGCCAAGGTTTCTACATTTTAAAATACATTTCCATCCTTAAAATCATCCCTATCTCTGAGAAGAGATGTGATAGCTACTTGCATTCGCAAGAAGATGAATAGAATGAGGCTTTAAAGGCCTTTTTACAATAAACAAGAATGCCAAAAACCCTATAAATAAAAAAAACCTAACCCTAGGATATGAAGCACCAAACGTCATGTGGGCCCTGTTTGGGTAAAGTTAGTACATCAACTTCCCGGGGTCATAACTTTTGCATACGATCTTCGTTTTAGGCATATAATAGCTAGTTGGAAAGGTATCATCGAGGAGATTCATTTTGGGGGCTCAATCATGACTTCAACTATAATTGAGAACCTCGATCTCAAAAAAAGTTCATTTAGGCCCTCAAAATGGCCCCGAAAGTTAAAACCTGCTAAAAATAGTAAATTGTCAAAATTGCCAGAAAATTGTTTTGAGCCAGTCGAAAAAGGTGGGTGGCCACCGATATCCACCTGGATCATCCATAATAAAAGAAAAATTGTACATACATCTTTTTTTATTTGTGGTGATGGCTTATTGATGATATATGTTGTTGATAATGTTTACATACATCTAGTTGTAAATGATAGTAATAAGTGATGAGTAAATGGTGATTTCTAACTGAGTTTTTGTGAAAGAAAGTTGAAAAAGAGCCCTACATTGATTCACCCCCCTGTTCAGTGTGATCGGTTTGTCCAATAATAAATTTGAGTGTAAATAGGATTTAAGACCATAAAATACAAATAGGGATTACAATGGTCGAATATAGGTGGAAGAAAATAATGGATGAATATGGATACATTGCAAGAAAATAGATAGTTGCCATGAATGATTGCAACCAAGTGGTTTGATCCTAGATGAGTGGAATGAATGATGGTAAATGGAAGTTGTGACCATGGGTGGGGCACTAATGGAAATATCCTTGGGGGAATATTGAATGGAGGTATAACATAAAAATGGTCTTCAAGGTATAGAGGAGGTGAAGGGACAATGACATGTGATGAATCACACCCTATCATATACCAATTTGATACAAATCGCTTGTGAGTCCTTAGAAAAATCCAACAAAATGAGAAGGAAGAATAATGATCTCTTTGGGATGTAGAATAGAAAATGGACTCATAATCCTAATGGGGAAACAATGGAATGGATTACAAGATGTAGTAGGGTGCTAACATAGGGAAACCCATGTAGGTAGCATACTTCCACCACCCAAGGAAAAATGCAATATGGATGGCATAAACTCCTTTCTCGAGTAGAGTGGGTCCTAATGACATATTTAGACAGTGGAAAAAAGTAAAAAAATGCAACATATACATGGGGATTGTTCTATATATATGATAGTTTGAATAAGTATACATAAAAGTGTGTCCATGATCCTAATGAAAAAATAAAAGTAGAAAAAAAAAGAATGGGTACTAGGTGGAGCACTTGCACACATGAAACCAATACCACAACATAAAAGTGATTATGAAAATAAAATCAATAGTGAAGAAAACACATAAAAGTGAGCTCTTAGTATAACAAAAAGAACTTGATGTAAAAAATGGCTTTGATACGAAGTCCTTAGTCATAAGAAATAAATGGAAACATGTTGAAGTTTTTGGGACAACGAATTCAATGGTGGAGACATCACTAAACTAAAATATTGTGAGAATCCATAAGAGAAAATAGAAATATTAGGGTTAAATTATTAATAGGGCTTGGAATGAAATTTGAAAATCATTTGTACATTTCTGGTTTCATGGATCTATCAATGGCCTATATTTTTTAGAGCTCATTGTGGCCAACTCAACTTTTAGAATTGAATTTAGTTATCACCAGGTAAGAGGGTCTTGACCTCCTCTTTAGTTTTGTCCATTCATTTTCCTATATTTAGGCTTGTATGACCCTTATAAAATACCATTAGTTTTTCCGTAAGGTCATATAGGATTAGATAATCAAATGAAGCTAACTAAGAGGAACAATAATGGATGATGAGGTGATCACTGAGAAAGGGACTCAAGGATTTTTTTGGGAAAATCATAACAAACAAGGATGACTTGGGTAGTGACTATGAAACACCAAGAGATACGGTCAACAATAAGCAATGGACTTTTGATTATAACTTTGAGTGTAAATAGGATTGAAGACCATAAAATACAAATTGAGATTACAATGGTCAAATATAGGTGCAAGAAAATAATGAATGAATATGGATACATTGCAAGAAAGGAGATAGGTTCCATGAATGAGTGCAATAGAGTGGTTTGATCCTAGATGAGTGTAATGAATGATGGAATGGAAGATGTGACCATGGGTAGGCCACTAATGGAAATATCCTTAGGGGAATATTGAATGGAGGTACAACATAAAAATGGTCTTCAAGGTATGGAGGAGGTGAAGGGACAATGACATGTGATGAATTGCACCCTATCATATACCAATTTGATACAAATCGCTTGTGAGTCCTTATAAAAAACCAACAAAATGAGAAGGAAGCATAGGGATCTCTTTGGGATGTAGACTAGTCTATGTAATCCTAATCCTAATGGGGAAACAATGGCATGGATTCTGACATGAAGTAGGGTGCTAACTTGAGGAAACCCATCTAGGTGGCATACTACCACCGAGAAAGGGAGAAATGCAATATGGATGGCATAAACTCCTATTTCTAGTAGAGTGGGTCCTAATGACATATTTAGAGAATGGAAAAAAAAAATGCAACATATACATGGGTATTGTTATATTTATATAATAGTTTGAATAAGTATACTTAAAAGTGTGGCCATGATCCTAATGAAGAAATAAAAGTAGAAAAAAAAAGAATGGGTACTAGGTGGAGCACTTGCACATATGAAACCAATACCACAACATATAAGTTATTATGAAAATAAAATCAATGGTGAAGAAAACACAAAAAAGTGAGCTCCTAGTATAACAAAATGAACTTGATGGAAAAAATAACTTTGAGACGAAGTACTTAATCATAAGAAATAAATGGAAACATGTTGAATTTTTTGAACAACGAATTCAATGGTGGAGACATCACTAAACTAAAATATTGTGAGTGCCCTGTTATAGAAATATTTACACCACCATTTCTATCTTGCATAGAGGGCCTTTTTCCATTTCCTTATGAAGACTTGTCATCCCTTTTAGATGAATCCAGAGCCAAAAATAAACATGTTTCCACATATGCGCACCCTATCTTCTATACAGCATGTGCATATGCTAGTTGCTCTACTACAACTTGTGTACATCGCGATTTGTGCCAGAAAATACAAAATGGAGTTGGGTTTCCATGTCACGACAGGAGATCTCTGATCCTTGGCCTTCCACATACTGGAAACATTCTGACTTATCCCTTTAGTTGCATTTTGAATACTATAAAATCACAATTCCGAGCTATGGAAAGGAGGAGAAAGCATTCAACTTTGAGAGAAAAGTTACTCTGGAGAAATTACTTCATATTGAGTCTGCATCCCTTTGTCCCTCAAGTCTGAACATAGTGTTCAACCCCCAAGATCTTTCCCTATTGTTGAGAGAACCTCATTATCTCTCTCCTATGAGCTTGCCTTTGGTGGATGATTGAAGTGGTGGAGGCCCAGCTGGAAAGAACTTGGTTTCTTGGTTTCAAATCGTGCCAACACGAAAGTTTGTAATGTTGTCACTTATGCTAATCAATTATTAATAGAAATACTCCTTTCCCATCCTATTGGTATTGTGCAAATATATTATTATTATCCATGGGCATGTTTGTAATGTTTATTAATGGATTATGTTATCTAATGTGATAACCCCTTTATAGTATTAACATGTACTTTCTAGGCTTGTTTGTTCAGAACTTATTGCAAGTATAAAGCTTTGGGTCGAAGTGCTCAACGATGGAACACCATCGAATGTTGGATCGAGGTGGGATTCTTTCTTATCTTGCACATTATTTTATATAGCATACAATGGATTTGAGTTGATTTCTATAGTCATACCTGTCTATTGTGGTTTACCCTTGGCCATAGATATTTTTTCCCTCGTAACACACCCATAAGAGAAAAGAGAAAAAATAGGGTTAAATTATTAATAGGGCTTGGAATGAAATTTGAAAATCATTTGTGCATTTTTGGTTTCATGGATCTATTAGTGGCCTATATTTTTTATAGCTCATTATGTCCAACTCAAATTTTAGAATTCAATTTAGTGATCACCAGGTAAGAGGGTATTGACCTCGTCTTTAGTTTTGTCCATTCATTTTCCTATATTTAGGCTTGTATGACCCTTATAAAATACCATTAGGGTTTATGTAAGGTCATATAGGGTTAGATAATCAAATGTATCTAACTAAGAGGGAAAATAATGGATGATGAGGTGATCACCGAGAAAGGGAGTCAAGGATTTCCTTGGGAAAATCATAACAAACAAGGATGTCTTACGTACTAACTATGAAAAACCAAGAGATATGGTCAACAATAATCAATGGAATTTTGATTATAACTTCGAGTGTAAATAGGATTGAAGACCATAAAATACAAATCGAGATTACAATGGTCAAAGGTAGGTGCAAAACAATAATGGATGAATATGGATACATTGCAAGAAAAATGATAGGTTCCATGAACAAGTGCAACGAAGTGTTTTGATCCTAGATGAGTGGAATGAATGATGGTAAATGGAAGTTGTGACCATGGGTGGGGTACTAATGGAAATATCCTTGGGGGAATATTGAATGGAGGTATAACATAAAAATGGTCTTCAAGGTATGGAGCAGTTAAAGGGACAATGGCATGTGATGAATCGCACCCTATCATATACCAATTTGGTACGAATTGCTTGTGAGTCCTTAGAAAAAACCAACAAAATGAGAAGGAAGCATAAGGATCTTTTTGGGATGTATAATAGTATATGGAATCCTAATGCTAATGGAAAAAAAATGGCATGGATTCCAACATATAGTAGGGTGATAAATTAGGGAAATCCATGTAGGTGGTTGTTGGTTGCCCGGAACAACCCCCTTCTTTTTCTTTAATCAAAATCTAGGGTCCCTCTAAATTTTACTTGGATTCTTCGTTTGTTTTCCTTTGAATTGATTGGATTGATATTGGTTTTGTTTGTTTCGAGGTTGGTTTGAGTTTATATTCTTTTCTTTTGTTTGGTTTGAATTTCATGAAATTCAAATGCCATTTTGTTTTGCTTTCTACAGAGTTTTGATGTTGATGGATGAGCTTCATAATTTGGGAGTTTGTTATTGTAACATCCCCAGCCACCCACAGGTCAGGGAATGCCACCTTTAAACCCTCCCTTAGACTTCTTTCTCTTACCGATACCTTTTAAAATTTAAGGATGCATAAAAGAAAAGACTTTAACGACATGCACAACAAAAAACAACAAGCATGTATAGTCTAAAGATTCAATTCAACGATAATTAAATATACAACGGAAATAAATTCATATACATGTAAATGATACCATAATAGAAAGAACTTATCTTTGTGAAATATGACACCAACTGGTTGCAGACTAAGGATGTTCCACCCAACCGTAGACACCACTACTCCAAATATCAACAACAATGTCACCCCCGAGCCAGGGCTATGAATCCACAAGGACGGTTCCAGAGTGCTAAGAACCAAATATCAATATATCATAGAAAAACCTAAGAAAAAGTACTCAACACCTTGAAAAAGAGATAATTTCAGATAATAAGCTTCTTCGAGGGGGAAACCTCCTTTTACCCCACTTAAATGTTCAAGTACAAGATGATTCCAAATGAAAATGTCTCCTTGGTATATATAGCAGACTAGGAGGTATAATTACAACTAATGGAATAAAGACAACATAAATAAAATAACATTACTAATGTAATATGCCCTAATTAAGGGGTAGTGATCCAATATTAGGGCTTAACATGCCCCTCCCCTTGAGA
>SNQJ01S0089281.1:0-18757 GCA_010110895.2 Picea sitchensis
AGTTGGTTGTCATAGTACAATTTCAATCGACTCCCATTCACCAATCCTTGTTTCCATTCTCCATTCAAATTCTTCAACTACGCAACTCCTCCTTTCGTGACATAGGAAATCTCATACGACCCCATCCAATGTGTTCTAAACTTCCCTAGATGCTTCATTAACTTGCTATCATATACCAATACCATATATCCTTGCTTAAATGCTTTCTTCTTAATATTCCTGTCATGGTAGGCCTTTTCTCGTTCCTTTTGAACTTGCTGATGGAATCCTGCAATAAATCAGTCTTCCTCTAGTTTGACCAACTGTGTGAGTCTCTCTTGAACAACACCAGTGTCATCCATATCTATAAAGGATGTGATTCTTAAGCTAGGGACCAAATACTCCATCGGGACAACTGCTTCTAGACCATAAACCAACTTAAAGGGGGTCTGCATTGTCATCTTCTTACAAGTAGTTCTATAGGCCCATAACACTACTGGTACTCTCAAATCCCAGTCATCTTTGTTTACACTGCAAATCTTTGTCAGGGTTGTCTCCAAGATCTTATTGAAAGCTTCGACTGTCCTATTCTCTTGTGGGTGGTAAGGAGTGCTCTTCTGGTGGTGAACTTCAAATTCCCAAGTCAAGGCTTCAATAATATTATTAATAAAATGTGTACCTTGATCACTCATGAGGGTCTTTGGGCATCCAAACCTGGTTATGATATCATCAAATAAGAAATGTGCAGTTGTAGTTGCACTATAGTCTTTAACGTCTTTTGCTTCTACCCATCTGGTCAAATACTTTGTCATAGTGATGATGTATCTGGCTCCTTTTCTCTTCCCTGGTGGGTTTATAGGTCCCATGAAGTCAATGGCCCATTTGTCAAATGCTTGTAAGGTTATCTGGGGTGCTAATGACATGTCATATCTTCTGGACGGTTTCCCAACTCTTTGGAATACATCGTAGGCTCTATAGTAGTCTTTAGCATATCTGTGTAAAGTAGGCCACCAAAGGCTAGCTCTAAGAACCTTTTGCGCTATTGATTTTTTTGCATAGTGTCCTCCTTCGATGCCTTCATTAGATTCTGCTAAAATCAGTGGTATTTCTGCTTCCATGACACATCTCCTTAGTATCTCATCAGGTCCCATCTTGTATAGTTGTCCAACTATAAGCGAAAAATCTGCAGTGCACACTACCATTTGTTTCTTTTGGGTGATTGTGTATTCACTAGGTGCCATTCCTGTTGACAGGAACTGGACTATCTCAGTGAAGTGATCATCAACCTTTCTAATGGCTAGAAACTATGCATCTGACATTGTATTCTCCAAACTAGTAGGTTCCTCTTCATGTTCCAACCTAGACAAGTGGGCAGGTCCTTTTTTCATTCTGCATGGCTTAATCACGATATCAAAATCATATTCCTGAAATAACATAAGCCATATGCATATTATTCCCCCCAACACTAGCTTGTTGACTAGGTATTTCAGTGTGGAGTGATCAATGAACATTTTAAAGTGTCCTCCCAACAAGTAGTGGGGAAAATTCTGCAACGCATACACCATGGCTAACCTTTCTCTCTCAGTGGTGGTGTAATTTATCTCAGCTATTGATAGCTTCCTATTAGAAAAGTCTAATGGGTGGCCAATGTCTCCTTCTCCTGGTTGTGCTAACACTGCTCCCAATGCAGTAGAAGATGCATCAACATGCACATGAAATTCCTTGCTCCAATCTGGGAAAACCAGAATAGGCGCAGTAACCATTTTTTGTTTCAGTGTATCAAATCTCTGCTAGCATTCTTCTGTCCATTGAAACTAAAAATATTTCTTCAAAATCTTCTCCATGGGTGTTTTAATCTATGCATAGCCTTTAATGAACTTCCTGTAGTATCCAGTATGTCCCAACGTAATGTACAACTGTTTGACTGAATTAGGAGGGGGAAAATAAACTATAATGGAAATCTTAGATGGATCTACAAGCAAACCATGCTTGCACACAATATGGCCTAGCAAAACTCCAAAAGGTGAAAAGAATATGCACTTCTCTAGGTTCAGGGAAATCTGACATTGCCTACACTTATCCAACACTAGTCTTAAACATTCAATATGATTTTGCAATAAGCTAAAAACAATCCAATCATCAAAATATGCTTCCAGAAATTTATGTAAAAACTCCTTGAATGCTTCGACCACCACCCTAGAAAAGATGGTTGGCGCATTCTTCAATCCAAACGGGATCATTTTATGCTGGTAGGATCCCCATTCTGTTGCAAATGTGGTCTTATGGCGATCTTCTTTGGAAATCCTGATCTGATGGTATCCTAAAAAGTTGTCTGTAAAATAATATACCTCTTTTCCTCCTACATTATCTAACACTTCGTCAGTAAATGGTGTAGGGAATGGGTCATGTAAACATGCATCATTCAGCTTCCTGAGATCTACACAAATTCCTGATTTCTTCGATCTTCTTATCCTGCACCACCATATGGATAATCCATTCTGACTCTTCAATAGTTTCTATGATTCCTGCTTCCAACATTCTATCTAGTTCAATATTCACTTTCTCCTTATATTTAGGGTTCAATCTGTAAGGTCTTTGTTTAACTGGCCTTGCATGTGGTTTCAAGGGGATCTTCATCTCTCCCATGGGCCCTTTAATGCCCTTCATATCAGTGAACTTGGTTGGAAAAAAGTCTTGATATTCATGCAATAATTTTGTGATCTTATCAATAGTCGCATCATGCTAGTAATCTCCAATATTAGCAATATTAGGTTCTTTCTCTGTTCCAATATTAACTTTCTTGATTTTGATTGGTTGTCCAATAAAAGGTGGTTCTACTCCTGGTCCTTCTATGTTTTGTTGTCCTTTTGTTTTTGTGATTTTCACCTTCCCAGGATCATCGTCTTCATCGGCATTGATATTGTAACATCCTTGCAATTTCTAAAGAGGTGTAGTCCATTCATCCTCTTTTTTGCTCCATAGGGAGGCCAGGTTCCTCCTCAAATACTTGTTGTCTTACAATCTATAAATCTTGATCTACCACAGGGTATTGAATTTCAAACAAGAATGTAGCTACGAAGTTTTGTTTCATACCTTGCCAATCTATAGTGGTGAGGCACAGTTCATCTTCAAGGTACCAGTTGATAGGCATTGTGTCTAGAGTAGTGATGAATTTATGCACCCATTGTTCTTGAGAAATGCATCTACAGGCCTCCTCAAAATCTCGCACGTGGTCTTTCGGACAACTTTGACATGTGTACCTAACTTCACATCCTTCGACTTGTCCTGAAAATTGTGTTGTCATCAAAGTGTGACATTGTATTGAGTTCGCGATGTTCCTTTTATGCGTTCCCCACCATCTTGCTAGAGTAGCTTTCAAAGCCTCGTCTAGTGCCAACAGTCTTTGTTGTACTGGTATAGTTTTTTCAAATTCCAATAAGAAAGTTTCTAAGTGATTCAAACCATCAAACACGGGTAAATTACTTACTGTTGTGCTGATCCAGCGAACTTCTCTGGTCAACCTACCACATCACCGCGCTGAAAATTCATACATATTATTTTTTGAGTTCTCTAGTGATTATTCTGAGTCTGATGAGCATGTGTTGTCACTTTTCCAACCTAAATTCCCATTTGATGTAGGATTAATGTAATCATGCTCTCTCGCGGTCAATTTGTATATATTCTCTAGCTCATATGCATGGTCCTCTTCTCTGAATGGCTCTGTGTATCTGGGACCTTCATCAAGATCCAAAGGTGCGATGACCCTAAGGCCATCTCCTTCAAACGTCATTCTTCTTTTATTTAAGTCAAAAATAATGGAATTTTTGAAAGCCAAATCAATTCCTAATAGCGCGGGATAAGGACAACTATCACCGACTATCTCAATCACCTCGAAGTCCACAAATGTTCTGACCCCATCGATATACATAGGGACATGTTCCAGTCTTTTGAAGGGTCTCACAACCTGTTGATTGCCCATCCTAAGCCTAATGAGGGAATAAATCAACTTAGGTTTTCCCATCAATTCCCAGGTGGGCTTTGTCATAACATTGACCTTTGATCGTAAGTCAAGGACCACATAATCTATACCATATTCTCCAATTTGAGCATTAACGTGTAGTTCCTTATTTGTCCTTCTCTTTTTGGATAATTGATGTACTACTTTATTTAGTAGAGGATATACCTTTCCTATCTCATACTGTCTAATCAAGTTTTGGAGCTCTTGTACAATGGTCTCATCCTTTATCAAATTAATACAAGTGCATAAGAATTCCATGAGTTTGCTTACCTCTTTTCCTTCTCCAAGTGAAGCGGACTGATCAAAGGCCAGGTGCATTCCACATTCTCTCACTTCTAGCTGTGCCTTTGATGAAGAAGCTTGATCTCTTATAAACTCTTTTCTTGCCTCTTCAAATGTCTTCTTCTCTCTCTTTGGATCAAACTCTTGTGTCTTCTCTGCATCTTTCCTGACTCCTGATTGTTTTGTAGTCTTCCATGGATTCATCCTATCTTCTCCTATAGCAGCGCCTCCTCTAGTGATAACAATGAATCTAGGATCTACTTCACGAGGTTCTGCTATGATTAGTTGTACTTGTTGGTTTCCTCCTCATCTTTCCTGAAGTTTGGCTAACAACGTAGGATAATCTTCTATGACATGTTCAAATGAATTACAGTAACTGCAAGTGGTACAAGGGTTTTGACAGTCCCTTGCCAAATGACCTGGTTGTGCATAGTTATAACAAATGATCTGACCTCTACCTTGAACCATACCTCCTCCTCGTCCTCTTCCTCTGAATCGACCATGAGGGTTGAAGTTTCCTCTTCCAGGGGAATTATATTGCGTAGCGTTCCCTTCTTGCTGTACTTTTCCTTGAATTTTGTATATCCCTTGACCTTTCATGCATGAGGTCATACGCCCTACAATTCCTATCATCATTCCCTACTGACTTACAGAATGTGCAATACAGATTTGTGGGTGTCTGAACATATTTTTTCATGTAATAACATTCACCAGGGCGATGTCTATTCCTACATACCTCGCACCAAGGTAGGGTAACTTGCTTCAAAGGGCTCAGAGCTCCAGATGCCAAGTATTCATGAAACATGGGGCAATGCTCCATGTCATGGCCTTCTGATTTGCATCTAATGCACCAGATATATTCTATTTTATCTTTTCCCTTGTCTTTCTTCATATCTTCGACCTTTAGAGACAAGCTAGTTAACTGGCTTAACATTTGACTCATACCTGAGATGGATTCTCCCATAGGGGTTGATTCTAGCTTCATGGAAATATTCAGTGCCTCAGCCTACGAAGTAATCTTTTGTTGCATCATAGGGACTCTGATGTGTGGTAAAAGGGAAGCAATGAAGCATTCCTTGTTCTGCTCGTCTAAGATCTGAAAAATCAGCCGACCCGTTAAGGTTTTAAACCTCTGATCAAAATCCCAAATAGGTTCAGCTATTCTCTTCTTGATTTCTTTCAACTTGGTAATGCATTGTGACTCCGACTTGGGTTTCTTGAATTCTGCAACCAACAAATTCTTGATCTCATTCATCGGTTTAGGATTTTCAATTCCTTAGACAAGTTTCATGTACCAATTCAGTGCGCGGTCTCTCAAGGTAGTACTAAACTAAGATCGTTTAACAACTTCGTTGGTGACATTCTTAATACTCCATACAACTTCACATAGAAACTAATGTTGATCAGGATCTTCATATCCATATCCTCCAAAGGTGGGTAACCTCATCTCATCTGCCATATATCTTCCTAGGTTTCTTGACTGAGTGTGCGCTGAACCACTTGTACTAGTGCTCTGATAACTTAGGTTACTCTGGTTACTTAATGTTGCTAAAACAATAGGGGGTGTAATAGAATTTACTTCAATAGTTTGTGCAGTCCTTGAAGTTTATAACTCTTCTCAACGAGTTTCTTCAATCTTCTTTTCTTTTGCCTTAGCAGATTCTGAATGTTCCTTGTTTAGAAACTCTTCTTCTTCTTCATTGTAGAACCCTTCTTCTTGTGCTAGTTCGTGTCTCTGCTCGAACAAGTTCACCAGAGGAACTTATCTGAAGGTCCTCCCACTGCGTGTGTGTCCGATCTCTGTGTCGTTGTCCCTGTCTGAATTCTTGAACATTAGATTTTTCATTCTAACCCACTAATGTATATTCAATATGTTCTTCTCATGCAATAACATCTTGATCTTCAACTTCAATAAGTGTAAAACTTTTCCTCTAGGTACTTTAAATAAATATCTCTTTTCTTGGCTATATGATTCTATCCTATCAATAGCAAACTTTGTGATATACCCTCCAATGCTACTATCAAACCAGTGATCTACTCTTCTTGACATGGCGTTATCAAATCTTTTGACCTTCTTGACCAACGTCAACATCCAAACCAAAGGTGGTTTAGATCTTATCTCAAACTTGGTCTTTGCTAATCTGGCCAGCCACCCGTATAGATGCTTATGAATTCCTCCAAAGAAAATATCATGTATATCAGTAAAGATATACCTTCCCAACTAGTATTCTTTGTTAATATTAGGTTTCTTATTCTGAGCTTCAACAAAGTCCTTTTCTTGTTATTCTATCCACTTATGAATCTCTATCTTCGATGGAAACCACCTTGACATTCCCTCAAGAAGATATCGATCACGACAACGGAACCATTTGTTGGCACAGAGGAAGACCCAGGGTTTAGTTCCAAGAGCTCACCAACAATCCATAACTACTATCCCTTTCAGTAACACCTACGAAGCAGATGAAGTCTCACCTAAAGTAGCAATAGGGGGTTGCAGGACACAGGTGTCTACAACCAGAGGAAATGCAAGTGGAATCAAGGCAATCACACAAGGATATCAAACTATTATTTCCAAACATAAACCTACTTTGCACAAAGATATATCAGATCTAACATACTAATAATTCATGATTAGAGTAACAAATCAAAGAACAAAACACCAATCACACGCCACAATAGGATATATGTGGTTCACCCTCTCCCTAGGGCTACATTCACAAAATTGTTCTTTATAATATATTAGGTGAAATCTTACAATTCTATCTACGCTCTTCGCTTGCAGATCTCTCTCCTTATCTCTTTACTCTATATCCCTTCCCTACGCACCTATATGAAAGGTTTATCTTCATGCCCAACTGAAGATCTTACAACATAGACTTTTCTCTCCACATAATAATCCTCTCTCAGTAATAACAACAATCACTCATCATCACATAATCAAACTAATGACAACCCCATCCCAGGTCCTCTTGACCTTTATTTATATATTATAATAGCTCACCGAAAGCCTTAGGTCGAAGCCTAGGTGTCAAAACACTAGATGCCAAAACCCTAGGTCAACTTGRCCAGCTTTTTCAGGGATTCGCCAACCTATCTTTCCTTCTTTCCCGTGAGGTKCTCCAAAGAATCTATTGGTGGATTTAATCTGCTTGATGAGTTGTMCAAGATCCATCTTCCTTGTTTATCTGTCATCCTCGATATTCTCATCCAACAACTTGCTTTCTCTTACTTCGCTCTGTTATTTCTTCTCTTTTTCTCACTTCAACCCAGTATCAGTCACTGTGTCTTCCACGCAGTTCACATTTYRTCTTTCCTTCCGTAATCTTTTCTTACTTCCATAACCAAGGGCCAACACACATMTACGTAGATGATTTAGGTATTTCCTTAGGAGATATCTTAGCGCAACCTGGAGATGGAGCCATGGATCATCCTATCTATTTTGTGAGMAGGAAGTTGTCACAAGATGAGMATAACTACACAACGACAKAAAGGGAGGGTTTATCCATTATTTATRCTTTGCATAAGTTTAGACATTATTTGTTAGGTTATCATTTCAAGTTATTTACCGATGATTCTGCATTGAAATATCTAGTTAACAAACCTGTGTTGGAAGGGAGAATTTGTAGATGGTTGCTACTATTTAAGGAATTCTCTTTTGAAGTAATTATTAAGCCTGGAAGATGCAACGTAGGACCTGATCACCTGTCTAGATTAGAGTTAGGGAAACATGGCGGATCATTTGACAATCAACTCCTAGATGTAGATTTGTTCCGGATCGAGGCCATACCAGAGTATCTGGAGGACATAACAATTTTATTAAGTACAAGAGCCTACCCAGAAACATAGTCCACAACCCAGAAACACCATGTGGTTTACCAGTTGATCGCATGAGAGTTGTATAAATTGGGACTAGATAACATCCTCAGAAGATGTGTCTTGGATCATGAAAGGGAGGATATATTATGGAAGTTCCACAATGGAGTTGTGAGAGGTCATGTAGGAGGAAAGGCCACTTCGCAAAAATTTCTCCAAGCTAGACTTTGGTGGGCAACACTCTTCAAGGATGCAAAGGTATATGCTAGATCATGTGATGTTTATCAAAGAGTGGGTAAGCCGTCACGACGAGATGAATTACCACTTCAACTAGTTCAATCTCTACAGGAATTTGAGAAGTGGGAAGTTGACTTCATTGGACCGATCAAACCCACAACTAAGCATGTAAAGGTTAGGTACATTATTACCGCAACTGACTACCTTACACATTGGGCTGAGGCAGAAACTATTCAGGACTGTGCGACCGATACTACTACTAGGTTCATTTTTGATAATATTATCACTCGATTTGGATTTCCTAGGATCCTATCTAGTGATTAGGGATCTCCTTTCATTAGTAGCACTATAGAAAAGATTACAACATAGTTCCTGATCCAACATCACAAAATCATCCCCTACCACCCGTAGGCCAATGTAACAGTAGAAGCATTCAAAAATATTATAGAGAGAGGGTTAACAAAGGTCTATTGCGCAAATAAAAAATATTGGGATGAAAGAGTTCCAAAAAAACTATGGGCTTACAGTACAACCACAAATAAATTCCATAGGTACACGCCCTTTCAACTAGTTTATGGGAAATAG
This sequence comes from Picea sitchensis, assembly GCA_010110895.2. Classification (NCBI taxonomy): domain Eukaryota; kingdom Viridiplantae; phylum Streptophyta; class Pinopsida; order Pinales; family Pinaceae; genus Picea; species Picea sitchensis. The sequence goes on from SNQJ01S0089281.1 coordinate 8,915, forward strand.
GCAATGGTGCCTACAAAATTCATCACTCCAAGTTTGTACATTGCATAGATCACACATATGTCAAAGGAGGAATCAGTTGCGCAGAGGCTTATGGAGTTACAAGAGCTTGAGGGGACTAGTTTTTTTGTATACTTCCATCAGTCGGTTGAAAAATCAAGGAAAACATCTTGGCATGACAGGCACATTAAAACTGAAGTATTTTCACAAGGAGACACGGTTATACTCTATGACAGTCAGTACCAGACGCATCCTAGGAAGCTGTGCATGAATTGGTTGGGAAAATTTATACTTGTGGAGATCCAACCCTCAGGAGCAGTTAGACTTGTGCAACTGGATGGTATGCTATGGACAGGACGAGTGAATGGTGCTCACCTGAAACCCTATATGTCTCAGAACTGAGCTAAGAGGACTATATCTCTAGTCTAAAGGAGTATGTATAATAGTTAGATTTGATTTTTATGCAAATTTTTTAAATTCAATTAATAAAGTCGATGTGCACAGTGTTGCATCATGACACGTAGTTCATTTTTTTTTTTAAATGTTGTTTGATGCAAAACTGCTTAATCAACAACATAGGATCAAACAAGGAAAGGACTCATTGATGATAGTCATTAATATGACGGGGACATATTTGTGGTCAGAGGGATAACGAATCTAAATGCAATCTGATTCCATGTGCCACACGCAACCAGTCCATTCACAATATTTATTTCTATTACGGTAACCCATCTAAATTCAATTAAGCCATAAAGTCGTGATATGCGAACATGCCATTGTTATTCATGTTAGGATTCCAACCCATCAAATAAAAAGGTCTGAAATCAGGCACGTCCTTGTCCAACTTGCACAGTAAATGCTAGAATCACCCAATAGGATTTACCCCATTAACCCGTCCCATCAGACAACTCAGATCCAAGTTGCATCCATAGGGTCATGATGAACAACATTATTGTTGAACTTTCTAGCTAATACTGAGTATAAGGCTTTGAGAACTCGCACCAGAACACATTGTTTTCAAAGAACTTAGCAATTTATGAATTATGTAGAGCGAGCTAGCCTATGTAGTTGTGAAACGTGTAGTTGTGATCCCAAATCCTCAGTTCACCACATAATTTTTTGATAACTTAGAGCCCGTAATGCCAAGAACTACAGGAAGCCAAAGCTCCATGTCCAAAGACATAGTACTAGATGAGCCCTGCGACCCCCAATTCGATGTCATAGGTGATCTAAAAGGGAAGGTGGAGCAGTTCAAGCTCCTTGATCTCAACTTTATAGATCAATTATTGTTTCCCCAGATGAACATAGACGTATTCTAGATTATCTCTCCAAACGGGTTGAGAGGCATGCAGTTTGTTCCCAAGCCTGAATTCATCAACATATTCAACTCAACCAACATGAACCTCAGAGACTTACCAATGTTCGGTACCACTGGTGAAGTTGCATGATGAACCAAGTTCCTGATCAGTAGTGTGCATGACAAAAGTCTCTAGTTGGATAGGTGGTATCCAATCCACACCGAGGACATACATCAACTCACTGGACTATCCCTCGAAGGTGAGGATGTGTCGAAGGGATTCCAGGGTCCCAGTAAGCATGGAAAGAAGAAATGGGAGCCCAACCTCTATGAAAGTTTCCATACACAGGGGGGTGGTGCACAACCAAAATTGAACTCATACTACCAGAGACAGTTAGGACTGGCTATTACATCATAGCCAACAAGGTTATGCGGTCATATTACAAGGGATAATGCACCTTGGATGCATAGTCAGTGGCTAACTTCTGCGCCAATAGCATTGTATTCCACTCGTGCAATTACCTATTGGAGGAACTGCTCATGGCTTGCGAGGAATCCCAGGAGAAGGGAGGCACCTTCACATATGACTACCTGTTGGTGGAATTCACAATGTTCAAGTGGACGCCACCTACAGGAAGACCATTGGCAATAGAAGAAAAGGGGCACATGGAAAATATGTCTGATCCATGGCACTCGAGGGTGGATTCAAAGAACATATCTTGCAACAACTCAACATTCTCCAAGTGTTACAACAGACTGATCGACACAACGCAGAGGTTGTGCATTCTGTAGGAGCTCCTGAACTACAACATGAGGAACATTTATTTTAGCATGAACCAACATCATATGTTTGTATGGTAGAGGCATGCTAACAAGGAATAATTCCATTCGAGGATGCTTCCATTCTACCTAGACAAGGAGGCCTTTGACAAAGAGGTAATGTCGTGGTCAAGAGTTAAATGAAACCCGCACAAGTCGAGGATGCACTATATCTTTCCTACAGAACTACTGAAGAAGAAAGGAAAAGAAGAAGGGGTAGGATAAATAATAGGAATAGAGGCCTAGAAGAAGGAAGATCATGCATAGTAAGACTCTGAGGAGGAAGACACAACACAACCATTGGAGCACAAGAAAAAAATGTTGTCGATATTCCTGCAACTGCTAGATAAAGTCGTGTTTATAGGTAAGGATGTCAACAACATCCTGAGTGTTGTGTTCATCACAGAACTAGTGGAAAAGAAGCTTAGAACCAGGGTCTCACCGAGTAAAGTCTTAAACCCCCAACCCATTTCATCTGTCATCCCCCATACTCGATCAGTGGTTAGAGAAACCCCTATCATCCATATTCAGGATGAACCTGAGCCTAACCCCCCTCCATCCACCATCATCACTGAACACCCTCCATCACCACCAAAACCCCAATCGCCACCCCTAGAAACCACCAGTCCACCCCAAACCACTGATCTAGAGCTAATGCAGCTCGATTCCCTAGAGCAAGCAGAGAAAGAAATCCCAGAAACAACCCACGAGTTGCCTGAGCCTAAACTAGAAGGTTTTGGTCCAAACCCCAAAGTACCAGAGAAGATCTCGTAGCTGACTCGTCCGAACCGAGACACCTAGGACCAAGAGATTGTGCCTTTTTTGTTGGAAAAGGACACCCAAATGATGGAGAAGCCAGAAGCTCAAAGTACCTAGCACATCCCCTCAACGAACAAGGTTGAGGGTGGCCAGGGAAGCATAATGCATGGAACCAAAGAAAGTAAAGAGGAGGAGATACCAGAGGTTCATAACAAACCTAAGTCAACTTCTAGGCAGAGTACGAAATTCGTGTAGGAAAAAATGGAGTTGGTTCTCCAGAACCCTCAGTAGTGCGCATAGTTGATGCAAATTTTCCTGGCCATAACAAATTTTCTCACACTCTTTCCCTCAACATTAAGTTTGAGGCTTGCACCAAGACCATTAACAGGGGAGGAGGAGGTAGAGAGTCACTCAGAGCATTCAACGGCTAGTGGAATTCCACTATAGACTCGAGCACCTAGAGAACCATCCCCTTCATCCACTAAACTAGAACAAGGGCCAACGACGAACTTGGTCCGAAGGATCAGAGCATCCACTGATCAAATAGAGAAGAGGCTCCAACAGGCCGAGAGGTATGCCAAGTACGCAAGGGGGGAATCACTCCTTGCACAAGAATGCAAGACATAAGAAGAACATGAAAATATCTAGGTCAAGCGCAGACTAGAAAGAGTGCAAGAAAAACTTGTTGAAGCCTGACCAGAAATTCATAAGGTCGCACCCCAACTTCTCAAAGCCAGGGATGTAGGAGAGCCAGAGCATTAGATTGAGCTGCTCCAAGGAGCATGGTCACAACTGGCCATTTACGTTGAGCATCTAGAAGTGCAGTTATGATAGACTCAACAAGAAGCAGAGAAACAAACTCAAAAGCTGTAGGAGAAGATGGAAAAGGTAGTGCTAGAAGGCAACAATACCCGAGAAACACTACATAAGAGCACATCTGAGTGCACAAGGATTTTCAGGGAAGTCAATGATTGGATGGGCATCATCGCTAGACCCAACCAAAACTTGGAGGATGTGTGCACCAGAATCCAGGTGTTGAATGAAGAAGTTACAGCCACAATGGATCTGCTGGAGAAACAACAGAAGTTCGACCAGATTCAACAGGCGGACAATGAACTGAATGTCCTCTTTGAGGCACAATCTGTAGCAAAGAAGGAGTTGCATGACTTTTGGCCTGTCATTTAGACATTGTACATGCCGATGCATCAACTTGATGCAATAATATATTCTGAGTGGAAATCATTGGTCGCATCCAAGCCCAAGGGATGTATTACAGAGGTGACCCAACAGTTCGTAGCAGAGGCATCACTCCTTGCCAGGAAGTGGCAGGATAAAGTTGGCATCTTTCAAGGAGTGAGAAAGTGGGCCTTGGAGTTGGTCCTAGAGTTGGGACCTTCATTTGAAGAGGCAAAAGAAGAGAAAGCGCAAGCAAAAGAGTAAAAGGAAGAGGAAAAGGAGGACAAAGGAAAACAACAATTGCTCGTGGAATCTGCGAAAGAGACGAGTACTTGACTTGAGGGAGAGTCAAGGGTTGTGGTCAGATCCTGTTGGGCCCTTCATTTTTGGGATAAGGAATTGCACAATTTTTGGCCTAGTACGAGTTGTGCAAGATTCAGAAGAATTTGGACAATAAAGAAAGGAGAAGCAACAGAAATCAATTGCAAAAAGGACAACGCAACGCCATCAACGAAAAAGCGGTTGCAACAAAACAAGAAAGCATGCAAGCCAAGACAAAATACACAAATTAGCTTATATATAGGGATGAGTATGATTATAAAATGGTTCGGTTGAATTTTGATTGTGTTCAGTTCGATCTTTCCTTTGATGTTAGGTTGATTTCATAGTTATTGTATGCAGTTGAGAGGTCAGAGTTTTGAGTCTGTACTCTAATCTATACACCATTTTGGGAGTTAGAGCTCTGTGACATGAGCCCAGAGCTAGATGTTCGTAACAAAGCACTATTGTCTATCTCTGAGTTTGTAAATGAAGAAAGATCTGAAGATAATATGAAGGACCTAAATTTTCAAAATATGTTGTGTCTTTCTGTGTTATACTTATGCATTACAATACTTATTTATGGTTTATGAGTTCTACCCAATGTCTCTATGTTTGAATTCTTTTCTGCAACATAATTACGTTAAGTTCTTATGCATATGAGTTCAGATATGTTTGGTAGTTAGATGTCCTGCGCAATATTAAGATGAATATTGAAGGTTTTGTGAATAATCCTAAGTCTTTTACTTTCCCTTCCCTATCTATTTGTCTCAGCAACGCTTCTGTAATGTACTTAGCCACCCAGGTCGGGCCACGATACATGAGAGAATGATTTCATTCTCTCTGTGGAACATATTGTAACATAACCAACATCCAACTAAGCTATGCCACATGAATTTTTCGAACTACATGCAATTAAAACATACACACACAAAACACTTGCAAAAATTTATATATATAACGTAAACAGACAAATACATTATGTACATGCATGGATTCATACTGAAATAATAGTAAACATATACATGTAGAACATACAAGAAATACCCATAAACATACAGATAAGTATAACCACGCATAGGATAAACCCATAAAAATAAACACGTAAATAACAATGCAACATGTAAATTTATCACATAGTTGACACTTATCTTGGTAAGAATATCACCAACTGTGTGAATAACTTCCATGAACCTCCCAGCCTTAGAACACACTACTCATCACTCTCAGTAGTGGGTCACCCCCAAGCTGGGACTAAACTCCACCCGTGTAAAGGGATTCCTAACCAGGCTAATGGATCATAGACAATAGGAATGAATCTATCATAGGTGCCTACTCAAACTAACAACCTATGGTCCCTCATTCCCCACATGCCTATCCCACCCCAGGAAGTGTGCCCCTTCTCTTCTCAACAGTCCTTCGACTTCCCCACTTCCTTTCCAGGCTTCAACAATAGGCCAGACAGGAAGTCTTAGAGCCCTATAGTTGTAGTTTAGCACCTTCAGGAAATCAATTCCCAACAATTCTCTCAGCTAGAGAGAAATTTCTCACAGGCCTGACAACCCACCTCTTCAATATCCCATGGGCCTGACAACTCGCTTCTTCAGTCTAGCTCCCCAGCTAACCAACTACACAAACCATTTTGGTTATGGATACAAGTTTTGGTACAGTGATAGGAAGGTATGAAGGATAACTGATTGTGTGCATCCAATGGTCATGGAATCATGGCTGAATGATGGAAGGAATGATGAATGACCCCCAAAATGAACTAAGTCCAAACTATAAGTATGCATGTCCACAACTTGACACTTGTCATGTTGGGAGCTACTTTTGCCCACATGTCTCCATCCTTAGAAGTTAGGATAAAATAATTATTCATACTTTATACTTTAAGAAATATTAATATAATATTAATTTTTGGCTTAAGCTCCCTATCTTAGCCCCTTTTTCTTAACTTTTAGCCCCCACCCTTTCCCTAACTAGTGGATTTTAGTCCCCCATACTCTTTTATCATGGTCGGTTTGGGTTCATCGATGTATTTTATATTAATGATGAGACATATAAAAAAATAGGCACACTGGCCTTTAACATATAGGCTCTCCGGCCTAATCAACACAAAATTGGCTCACCAGCCTATAAAACATAGCATATACACAAAGGCTCGTTGGCCTCAAAATCACTCGCACTTAAGATGTTGCGTGCAATATCCTGGGATGTGCACAATTCATCATTTTACTGTGCATTACATGCACACACTATGCTATGAAAGGTTCATACAAAATATGATATGAAATAGCTCACCAACTTAAGTACATTTTCATTTACATTTACAATTGGGTTCAGCCTAGGGATAATACAATCCCCTCCCCTTATTTATGCATTGTCCTCAGTGCATCATGTACACATATACAACAAAATTTAAAAAAATCCTCAAAAGTATGTGGGTATTCTACCTGCATTGCATCCTCATGATCCCAAGTAGCATCCTCAGGACCATACCAGGTCCATTGGACCTTTACAATCCCTATGGCTTGATTCCAGAGCTGTTTGATTTTCCGGTCCAGAATGCGTACCAGATGCACTTGAAAAGAACCTTCTTGCTCCACCTGAATCACATTCCAATCAATAACATGATTAACATCAAGTATATATTTCTTGAGAAATGATACATGGAATACATTATGAACAGACATAGATGCAGGCAATGCAATCATAAAATCTACTGGACCAATCATCTCTAGTATTTGAAACAACCCACAATAGCGAGTTGGCAACTTTGAACAATTTACCAACTTCAAGGAACTTTTGTTGGATCACTTTCAGGAATACATGGTCCCCAACTTTAAATTCCATGTGAGTTCTGCCCTTATCAACATAGCTTTTCTTCCTGTCTTGGGCAACCTTTAAATTTTGATTTATTTTCAACATTTTCTCCTCCATTTCCCTGAGAAAATCTGGCCCAATCACTGCTCTAGCTGCTAGGTTACCCAACTTATTGGTGTGTTGCACTTTCTACCATAAATTGCCTCAAATGGGCTCATCTTTAGAGATTCTTGGTACCGATTGTTATAAGAAAAATCTACCAAGTGTAGGTAGTCTTCCAATTTTGATGGTTCATCCATCACATACATCCTCAACATATCTCCAATCAATTGATTCACCCTCTCTGTTTTTCCATCTGATTCTAGATGATAAGTTGCACTAAAGTTGAAATTTGTTCCAAATCCATTAAATAATCCCTTCCAAATTTTTGAAGTAAATTTTGGATCTCTGTCAAACACAATTGTCTTGGGTATGCCATGTAATTAATCAATTTCTTTCATATAAACATCAACAATGTTGGCTATCTTGTGAGTGAGCTTAACTGGAATAAAATGGGCAACTTTAGTAAGCTTATCCACCACTACCATGATAGAATCATGTTGCTTGTTTGTTCTGGGCAGTTTAGTGATGCAATCCATGGTTACAACTTCCTATTTCCACTCAGGAATGGGTAATGGATGTAGCAAACCAGCTGGGTGTCTATGCTCAGTCTTTTCCTTTTGACATTCCAAACATTTGGCAATAAAATCAACAACCTCTTTCTTCATGCCTAGCCAATAATATTGGCTTTTGACAGCTGCAATAGTTTTCTACTATCCTGGGTGCCCAACATAAGGTACATTATTCATTTCTCCCAATATCATATTTTTCAACTCCTGGGAATTTGGTACATAAATTCTTCCCATGTACATGAGAATTTCATCATTATCTAGCTTGTATTCTTCAATTTTCTGTTGTAAATTACCTTGCTGAAATTTTGCCACTAATTCCTTGTAATGTAAATCTAAATTTTTAGCCTCTAAAATTATGTCTTTCAAATCTGATTGGTACATGCTAATGGTTGTAGCATGCAATTCATGCACTCTTCTACTGAGTGCATCAACCAATTTTTTCTCTTTCCCCTTGATATGATTTATATCAAAGTCATATTCACATAGAAATTCTAATCATCTGCTTTGCCTAGAATTTAGAGTTGGATGATCAAATAAATATTTTAGACCATTATGGTCTGTTCTCAGCTCAAACCTTTTCCCCATGAGGTAGTGTCTCCATTTAATCAAGGAATGCACTATGGCTTCCAACTCCAAATCATGAGTGGCATAATGTCTTTCATGCTCCTTCAACTTCCTTGATTCATAACATATAACAAATACATTTTAACTGAGGACTACACCAAGTCCTTCTTTACATTCATATGTGCATACAATGAATTATTCATTTGGGTCTACAATTCTTAGTATTGGAGCACTTGTTAATAATTTATTCAAGTGTTGGAAACTCTTCTCACAATCCAGTGTCCATTAAAACTTCACACCCTTTCTTTGCAAGGAATTTATTAGGTGTGCAATCCTTGAGAATCCTTCAATGAATATCCTATAGTAGCCTGCAAGGTCCATGAATGATCTGACCTCTATCACATTCTTTGGCAATCACCATTCTCTAATGGATTCTATCTTCTCAGGATCCACTGCTATCCCATCCTTTGAAATGATATGTCCCAAATAATGAATTTTCTTATGATAAAATGAGCACTTGCTCAATTTGGCATACAAATGATGCTCCCTTAATACTTGCAACACCATACTCAAATGATGCTCATGCTATTCTTATGACTTGGAATATACAAGGATTTCATCCAAAAAAACAATGAAAAAACTTGTCTAAATATTCTCGAAAAACACCATTCATTAAGCACATGAAAACAACCAGTGCATTTGACAACCCAAATGGTAGCACTCTGAACTCATAATGACCATACCTTGTCCTGAAGGTGGTATTTTTGATATCTTCCTCCTTAATCCTTACCTGATGGTAATTTGAACAGAGATCTATCTTTGAAAAGATCTTGGCATCCTTCAATTGATCAAAGAGATCATCAATCCTTGGCAGAGGATACTTGTTTTTTACAGTCACTTTATTCAACTATCTGAAATCAATGGAAAATATTAATGTCCCATCTTTCTTCTTCAGGAACAAGACTGGGGCACCCTAAGGTGACACACTTGGGTGTATATGCCCCTTCTTCAAAAGTTCTTCAAGATGCATTTGCAAATCCTTCAGCTCCGGTGTACTCATTCTATAAGGAGTCTTTGACATCAAAGCTGCTCCAGGCATTAAATTTATAGAGAAATCAATATCTCTCTTTGGGGGTAGTCCTGATACTTCCTTGAACACATATTCAAAATCTTCCAAGACTACATGATATTCCAAATTTGGCACCTTATCCTTAGGTGTCTCCTCCATATGAGCTGCAAATTTTTGACACCCTTTTCTGTAACATTTCTTCAGTTGCAATGCTAAAATTTCTCTGATGGTTACTTCCATGGGAATTCCCTGCACTTTCCTTAGGTTCCCTTCCTCATCCAAGAAATTAAATTTATTTTTATGATAGTCTAGGATAACATGATGTTGGTCCAACCAATCCATACCAATTA
>SNQJ01S0089281.1:33269-49672 GCA_010110895.2 Picea sitchensis
CTAAGTTTTGGGAACTTTTAATTTTTTCCCTTTCTCTTTCTGTTGAAGCCATTCTGAACATTTTGAGTTGCCTCTGCGAGTTCTGAGTTGTTCTTAGCCTTCTCTGGATCATTTTTGGATCATGCCTTCCCATCGAGATATTTTTGAACCACCAAAATATTTCAACAATCAATAGGTAAGTGAGGGAAGAGTTCCTTCACTTTGTCCTTCTCAATCCACTTTGACTTTCTTGGATGTGTGCCCTTTAAGCCTACTCGAAGATAATCAACATCACCCCTGCGTGAAGTCCTATTCCTTCTTTCCAAGATGATATCATCCTATAACTCATCCAAGTACTCAAGTGAAAACTCATCAACTGAAGGTATTGAAACTTCCTCATCCTGATCCATAATCATTGGAGGCTCAAAAAGTTTCAAGTTGTCTATGTTCACAACAGAATAAATTTGCATATAAGGTGGAAGATCTAAATGAAAATCATTAGTGACTTTTTTCTCCAAGATAGTGACGGGTCCATATTGGATGTTCTTGAGTTTCTTGCCATCACCCTTCAATCATTACTTGCTGATGTGAATCCATACCTAGTCTCAAACCTTGAATTGATGATCAACCCTGTGCTTGTCATGCCAAGCTTTATATTATGATTGACTCTTCTCCAATTGTTACCTGACTGCCTGGTGTATTTACTAGATCTTATAGATGAAATTGCGGGATCTGTCCTCTGTTCATTCTTGATTCACATTAACATATCTCCCATACGTTAATTCCAAAGGAACCTTTGGTAGGTACCCAAAACAAGTATCAAAAGGTGAACTCTAAGTGGATGAATGTAAACCTCGGTTATAAGCATGTTGTACATGTTAGCACTCTGTAATTTCTCAGGATGAGGAAGAAATTGACAGAGGTAACCATAAAACCACTTGGAGTCAAGGATCTATCCCTCCAAGGATTAAAGAGGGATCTCTCTGTATGATTTTTCTTTGTTTGGATTAGATATTAGGCTAGTTATGAGAGTACAGGTTTGTTTTTGAGTTTTTGGTTGAGACAAAAAAAGAGGGCCATTGGGGAAAATGGAGTAAAAAATGTTTAAGGTGATCAAATGGAGGAATAACTTAGATCATGTGTAACAAGGAAAGGTATTAATGTTAGTGGATCCTTTTATTTTGTGATATGGGAAAGAAGAATAGATTAGGGTTCACCTCGAATGTAGATCATTGCTACCTGAATTCTACATTCAAACTTCAGAAGAAAACATGAATATTGTTTTAAGTCAGAACATGGTGTTTGAAACAAATCCTGAACATAATCTTCTTATAAGAAATAAAGAAAGAAAAAATATGTGAAACCAAAGAAGGATAGATTACATCAAGAAACACTTCACCACATAACTATGACACAGGAATATGAAAACACAATGTCTTTGTATTCATAAAAAAAGATCACTTACAACCTCGTGAACATCTTTACAATAGATGGTAATTTTTCAATACCATCCTTCCCTTCAATTCCAATCCCTATGCCATATTGAATTCTATCTTTTATAATTTTCCCATTGCATTCATATCCTACAGACTAGGGAATCAAATCCCTTCCTTAACTGTTTCTAGATATTTCTGCAAATACCTAATTAATGATCTATCAAAATTGAGATTTGATCTCATCCCAAAATTGTACCATATATCTTGAGTCTATTACAATATATTCGATTTTTACCACTGAAAGGGTAAAAATAGCAATAACTTCCTGCTGACTATGATCCTAAAACTAGGAAAAATCAAACAAAATCCCAATAAAAAGGGCTATGATTTAACTTATAAACCATAACTAATCTGATATCAACCTGACAACAACATATTGAGGATGTATTGTAACTGGAAAATCATTATGGATGCCTTCGAGCACATTAAGGAATCCATTTTCCTTGATCTAAGGAGATTTGTGTGCTTTCTGTTCATAGCAGAACTTTCGGCAACTAACAAGGTCAAAACAAAGTGTATTTAGTTGCCGATTTTCTGGGAATGATTTTTGATAGCTAATTATGGTCTTTGAACTGATCTTAGCGGGAGAAACCTGTAACAACTCCTGAACTTAGTAAAAAATGGTTGAGTTTCACTTTGAACCTACTTCATCTATTATAATCACTTCATTTGAAGTCAAGGGAAGCTTCAACTAGAGTATCAAGCCTAAGGTGAGCTTTAGGTTTTAGCTTTTTGTGAGAAATATTAAACTTAAACACTTTATTCATGTCTTGCAGTCTGTTATTCTATTTGAAGAGTTTTTGATTCTTGTGCTTTACAGTTTCATATTTAATGGCCAACTGATCCATTGCAGAACCGATTTTGAGAGATGACTTTCTAAGAGTCTCATTCTCTCTTTTAAGATGTCTTTCTAGCACCTTTTACTCAACAAGTTCTTCTCTCAGTTTCTGAACCCTAGGTTTTTTTCTAACCCTTTTCTTTGATGATGTTATAGGTATTCCCTCTTATGGAGTTTCCTTTTCTACAACTAATGGATCTGAATCCATTTCTACATCTAATGGATCTGAATCTAAATCTGAATATGGAATATTTAGGACATTTTTCACTATATTGTTTCCTTGATCCTCTACATTCTTCCCAAATTCTAACTTCTTCTTTGTTTTCTTTGATTTTGATGGGGAAACTTGTGTTGCAATTGCTACAGGTGTCAGTGCTCTCGTATTTCGTTTACTTATTCTTGGAGAAGTTAATTGTTGTGAAGAAGTTTCTCCTTTCTTTGGTTGAACTTCTTGTCCAAATTCTCCCCAAAAGAGAAGATAATCCCAAGTCTTATTTATTCTGCCGAGTTTCTCTAAAACTATTAGTTTGATCAACCCATGATGAAATAGACTGCTTCTATCTTTCTGAGGCTTGGCATGAACTTTGGAAGCCATATTGGTAACGCTCTTAAGAAGGTAAAAGGGAATATTCAGAGGTTTCTTACCAGTGAAATGAAGGAGCATTTTGAAGTGGTAGAGCATGGTCCTTCCATATCTCCCCTCACAAGTGATGTAAACCTGAATCATTTTTAACAATGTTTTCCATTTCTCCTCCAAGTAGCTCCCGGGAATATCCTTTTTCCATTTCATATTTTGGTGCTCTTCCTTGAGAAATGATCTAAAGTCAATTTCCTTGATTGAGGTGGTCTTAAACCACCTTTCTTCTTCACCAGGAATCTTTGTGGTTGCTTCTACACTGGCTTCAACTATCTGCATCACAATAGGCCCAAGATGAACTTTAAATCCATCAAATCTTTTGGAAAATGCCTCTGTGGCACCTTGATGGAACCCAGGAGCTTCTGACAGAACTTGTAGCATCCAACACCTTTGAATAGTTCACATGCCTTAGGGTGTGTCTCAAGGTTTGAAGAATCCTGTAATTCCTTTCGAAGGAGAGCACCTCCTCTTGAGATCTTCATCACAAGAACAACTAAAACATTTTAAAACTGGGCCATTGACAGAGGGTCTAGGGTATGTAATGGAGAGAGTAGGACTCATATGAACATGGAGGTGAAAAATAATGATGAGATTCAAGAATAGAGTCACAGGATGAAAGGTTTTGGGCAACTGTGGGGAGATTTAACACAACCTCAAACAAACGATTGACCGATTCAATGCATGGTAAGGATAATGACCATTTTTTCGGGATCAATTGAATTTTATGGGCACAATCTAAGGCTATGATCAGTTTATTAGAAGAGGGATGAACAAATCATAATCCTTTTTGAAATCAGACGAATGATTATCGAAAGCGGTTTTGGCAGAATAACAACAAATCATGACTTATGTACAATCATTGATATGGGAGTGATAAGACCATTTTAAACACTTGAAAGAATCTGATACTTTTTTCAGCTAATGACAGGAGTGAATAATCCATTTAGCTACCAAAAATTTTAACTTTCGGTAGCTAACGACTATAAGATTCGATATTTTAGCTACCGAAAATCAAACTTTCTGCCATGATTAGAGAATGAACCAAATTCATGAAATACCTGATTATGTCACTCCAAACCTTAAGAAAAACTCATGTGGATACATTATATTCAAAACTTATCATGTGACAACATCTGGTACTGGCCTTTAACCTAGATATCTATTTGAAGCATTGGATATCCCACTGGACCATTACCCCTGAGAACCTCATCATGAAAGCACCTTCAACCTGATAAAAAAAATTCCAAAATAGAATGACTAGAAAATAGAGGACTATATTATAGGACCCTAACATAGGTTCTAATTGGGAATGGTAGCTCGTGAGGAGGTGTCAAGAATATCAGATCTTCGGATTTGTAAATCAGTGCCTTACCCATTGGGCCGATCCCACAATTTTTATCTTGATCTGTCCTGAAACTCATTGTGACTGAGACCCAACTGGTCATATACTCCACCTCTGAGTGAATTTTTGAAGTGAAACTGAAAAACTAGAGCACATGATTTCCCATCAAGATTATTTACATATTGTAAATCTGATAATTGAAAGTATGTTTATCTAGTAAAATTATTTATGCACATATAATCCTATTCTAACCATTAGAATGCTTGACCTTAATCAATATGGAATATACAATTTAACCAATCAAATATTGGATCTTGTACCTTGGCTCTTTCAGTATTTTCACCCAACTTAGAAACAAATCTATTAATGATATTTGATAGAGATTTCCAGCCTGATCTTTATTACAGAGAGCTTGATAAACCTGAAAAAAAACAGAAATGATGGAAATGCATTGTGGATCTGTGATGAACAATTTATCCATATAGATAGCCATTGGATCAAGATAGACTTGTCCCATTACTAGATATTCTGACTCAGTCAATTCAACTTCATGGACCAGTACTGCACATGTGCTCTCCATGTCTTCAAATAACTTGTAACATGCCTGCCCTTTATTTGATGAGCTTTGTAATGATACTTTTGTTGAACAAGACAATGGAGTAGACTGTCTAATCATATCCATATCATAACATATTTTAAAATCATTACGGATAAATGAAAATTTATGTTTAAAACACAAACCATCCAACATATCATCTATTGGGTCAGATAGTTCTTTAGATGGCTACAACATTGGTTCTACTGACACCTCATGATTTTTACTGTGATTATCAATCAAAATGTGACCAAGATTCCCTTTCAAAATCTAAAATGAATTAAAGCATAAGGTCATGGAATCAAACTGGATCAGTTCATCATCTGTTTCAGACTCTGCAATTTCATCTAAGATTTGACATTCAAGATGACTTAGGGACCGAACTTATGGATCTAAAAAAGGTTTTGTGTTATCTTTGTTTTCCTCAACTGGTTCATTAGAACACTCCTCATTCTTACTATTCACAACTTTCTCGTAATTTTTTCTCAGAAGTGAGGCAAAACATAGAGGAAATTTTTTTTCACTTACTTGAAAACTTTCTGCATTTTCCTCCTTGCAGTCTTGCTTAGTATGCAGAGTTTGATTGTTATCTTTGCATTGTGATAATTGGGCTTCTTCTTCCCTTGAATATAATTATGGTTGGTTTGAAAAATCAGCCTCAATATTGACCATATAATCATCATCCTGATGAACATATCTGAGAAGATCATATATATATGCAAGGTCATCAAACATGCACATCATCTTAGGAGATTTTTCCATCGTCGTTTGATTTTGAACTTCATATTTGGCTATGCTGTGAATTGAGTACATGAAATAATCATTTAGTGGTTTAGGATACCGAGACCGGGCTGAAAAATTCTTGGGAACATTGATCCTTGTCTTTTCTAGAACTAATGGAACATGAGGTCTTTGAACAACAAGTTCCTCTTTCTTGCTATTCTTGTGCATCACTTCGTTGATTTTGTTTGTCAAAGTATCTAGTTTCATCTCTGAAGATATCAAATTCTCTTTTTCTATTTTATCCTTCATCATTGCTTCTAACTTTACCTTTCTATTCAGCAGGTTAGCTTCCACATCAACTACAATATTTTTCATTTCTTCAAGGGTTGCAATGTTCCTTTCTCTTAATTGGAATTCCATCTCTGGATCAAAGGCATCTGGGTAATGCAAGTAAGCTAATCCTAGGGTGGCCTTATATTAGCAGGCATTGAATGATACACCTTATTGAACCTGGCTGAAAAATGTTGTACTATCTCCCTCGACTTCCTTTTCAAGTGGTCATACTCTTCTAGGATGAGAAAGACATTTCCCATGATCATCCATCGATTTTGGAAAACTTGCATGAATTGATGAAAATTGCTAATGCTTGCAACTAGAATATTCTTAAACCAATTTTTAACTTTACCTTGCAATGATATCGAAAACATTCGGATACATACATCATCTTCTTCCACCTCAAACAGGTCAAGAAAATCCTCAAGACTTTGAATGTTCTTTTTAGCAGTGATCTTCAAATTTTCTCCATCAAACCTGGGAAGATTATTGCTATAATTGGTAGGGAGGTCATGGATAATAGAAGGTAAAACCACAGGCTTGTATCTGTCTGGTACTTTTACAGGTATAGGAGGTAAAGTAGGGGGCTTATAACTAACTGGGATTTCTACATGTATTGGAGTGTGTACTAGAGCTATAGGTATGGGCTCAATCCTTTGAGGTTCTTYAGGTTGAAACTGATCACTATGGATTTCAACAATATATGCTTGAMCAAGATCATAATAAGATAGAACATAATTATAGATAAATCCAAAAATTTCTTGAATACAATTTGAGCTTGAATACCTGATATTTTCATATTTCTTGGTCATGTTTCAAGTTCTTCCTCCAGTGGAGTTTTTGAATTGGAACTAATCTGGAGTTGATTGGAGTTGTGAGGTGGATGATTCATCCTTCTTGTGTCTAATCATTGTCCATCATCAATAATCAGATATGGAACTTGATATACTTTTCTGAGGAACATTCCCCAGTGGAGTCGCCATTATGTTAGCACTCTGTAATTTCTCAGGCTGAGGAAGAAATTGACAGAGGTAACCAAAAAACTAGTTGGAGTCAAGGATATATCCCTCCAAGACACATAGAGGGATCTTTCTATATTATTTAGCTTCATTTGTATTGGATATTAGGCTAGTTATGAGAGTACAAGGTTGTTTTTGAATTTTTGGTTGAGACAACAAAAGAGGTCCATTGGGAAAAATGGAGTCAAAAAGGTTTAAGGTGATCAAATGGAGGAATATCTGAGATCATATGTAACAAGGAAATGTATTCATGTTAGTGTATCCTTGTATTTTGTGATATGGGAAAGAAGAATAGATTAGGGTTCATTTCGAATGTAGAGAATTGTTACCTGAATTCTACATTTAAACTTTAGAAGAAAACATGAATATTGTTTTAAGCCAGAACATGGTGTTTGAAACAAATCCTGAACATAATATTCTTATAAACAATAAATAAAGAAACAATATGTGAAACCAAAGAAGGACATATTACATCAAGAAACACGTCACCACATAACTATGAAACAAGAATCTGGAAACATAATGTCTTTGTATTCATAAAAAAAATCGCTTACAACCTCCTGAACATATTTACAATAGATGGTGATCTTTCAATACCATCCTTCCCTTCAGGTCCAACCCCTATGCCATATTTCATTCCATCGTTTATAATTTTCCCATTACATTCAGATTCTACAGACTAGGGGATCAAATCCCTTCCTTAATTGTTTCTAGATATTTCTGCAAATACCTAATTAATGATCTATCAAAATAAAGATCTGATATCATCCCAAAAATGTACCATATATCTTGATTATATTACAATATATTCGATTTTTACCACTAAAAGGGTAAAAATAACAATAACTGCATGTTGACTATGATCCTAAAACTAGGGAAAATCAAACAAAATCCCAATAAAAAGGGCTATGCTTTGACTTATAAACCATAACTAATCCGATATCAACCTGACAACAACATATTGAGGATGTATTGTAACTAGAAAATCATTATGGACGCCTTCAAGCACATTGAGGAACCCATTGTCCTTGATCTGAGGAGATTTCTGTGCTTTCTGTTCATAGCAGAACTTTTGACAACTAACAAGGTAAAAACAAAGTGTATTTAGCTACCGATTTTCTAGGAATGATTTTCGGTAGCTAATTATGGTCTTTGAATTGATCTTAGCTGGAGAAACCTGTAACACCTCCTGAACTTAGTAAAAAATGGTTGAGTTGCTCATTGACCCTACTTCATCTATTATAATCACTTCATTTGAAGTCAAGGGAAGCTTAAGATAGAGTATCAAGCCTAAGGTGATATTTAGGTTTTAGCTTTTTGTGAGAAAGCTTAAACTTCAACACTTTATTCATGGTTTGCAGTCTGTTATTCTATTTGAGGAGTTTCTGATTCTTGTGCTTTACAGTTTCATATTTAATGGTCAACTGATCCAATGCAGAACCAATTTTGAGAGATGACATTTTAAGAGTCTCATTCTCTCTTTTCATATGTCTTTCTAGAACCTTTAACTCAACAAGTTCTTCTCTCAGTTTCTGAACCCTAGGTTTTTTGATAACCCTTTTCTTTGATGATGTTCCAGGTATTACCTCTTATGGAGTTTCTATTTCTACAATTGATGGCTCTGAATACATTTCTATAGATAATGGCTCTAAATCTAAATCTGAATATGGAATATTTAGGAAATGTTTCACTATATATTCTACTTGATCCTCTGCATTCTTCCCAAATTCTAACTTCCTCTTTGTTTTCTTTGATTTTGATGGGGAAACTTGTGTTTCAATTGCTACAGGTGATAGTGCTCTCCTCTTTCTTTTACTTGTTCTTGGAGAAGTTAATTGTTGTGAAGAAGTTTCTCCTTTCTTTGGTTGAAATTCTTGTCCAAATTCTCCCCAAAATAGAAGATAATCCCAAGTCTTATTTCTTCTATTGAGTTCCTCTAAAACTATCAATTTGATCAACTCATGATGAAATAGACTGTTGCTAGATTTTTGAGGCTTGGTTTGAACTTTGGAATCCATATTGGTAAGACTCTTAAGAAGGTAAAAGGGAATATTCATAGGTTGGTTACCAGTGAAATGAAGGATTAGTATGAAGTGGTAGAGCACGATCCTTCTATATCTCCCTTCACAAGTGATGCAAACCTGAATCATTTTTAACAATGTTTTCCATTTCTCCTTCAAGTAGCTCCTAGGAATACCCTTTTTCCATTTCATATTTTGGTGCTCTTCCTTGAGAAATGATATGAAGTCAATTTCCTTGATTGATGTTGTCTTAAACCACCTTTCTCCTTGACCAAGTATCTCTGTGTCTTCTGTTACACTGGATTCATCTATCTGCATCACAATAGGCCCAAGCTAAACTTTAAATTCATCAAATCTTTTGGCATTTTCATCTATGACACCTTGATGGTACCCCTGGAGCTTCTGGAAGAACTTGTATCATACAACACCTTTGAATAGTTCACAAGCCTCAAGGTGTGTCTCAAGGTATGAATCATCTTGCAATTCCTTTTGAAGGAGATAACCTCTTGTTGAGATTTTCATCACCAGAACAACTAAAATGTTTTAAATTTGGGTCGATGATAGAGGTTCTAGGCTATGTAAGGGTGAGAGGAGGACTTAGATGAACATGGAGGTGAAACAAAAATATGATATTCAAGAATAGAGTCATAGGATGAAAGGTTTTGGGCGACTGTGGGCAAATTTAACACAACCTCAAATGGATGATTGACCAATTCAATGCATGGGAAGGATAATGATCATTTTTTTGGGATCGATTGAATTGTATGGGCAGGATCTATGGTTATGATCACTTGATTGGATGAGGGATGAACACATCATAATCCTTTATGAAATCAGATGAATTATTATAGAAAGAGGTTTTGGTATCATAAGAACAAATCATGACTTGTCTGCAATCGTTGATATGGGAGTGATAAGACCCTTTTAAATAGTTGAAAGAATCTGGTACTTTTGGCAGCTAATGACAAGAATGAATAATCCATTTAGCTACTGAAAGTTTTAAATTTCAGTATCTAACGGCTAAAAGATTTTGATATTTTAGCTACCAAAAATCAAACTTGCTGCCATGATTAAAACATTAACCAAATTCATGAAATCCCTGATTATGTCACTCTAAACTTTAAAAAACAATCACATGGATACATTATGATTCAAAACTTAGCATGTGACAACATCTGGTACTGACCTTTAATCTAGATATCTATTTGAATCATTGGATATACCACTGGACCATTACCCCTCATTACCTTATCATGAAAGCACCTTCAACCTGATCAGAAAAATTCCAAAATAGAATAACTAGAAAACAGATGACTATATTATAGGACCCTAACTGTGCATAGGGTATTTGTTCATCCCATAACTTAGGATGCTTGCTGCAGTAGCCTCGAAGCAAAAGTACCATTGTTTTATTTACCACATCTGTTTGTCCATTGGTCCGTGGATTAAAAGTAGTGCTCCTATTCAATTTGGTGTCCATCATTCTCCACAAGCTAGTCCAAAAGTCCCCAAGGAATCTAGTATCTCGATCCGAGACAATGGACATGGTTAACCCAAAGTGAAACCAAACATAGTGAAAGAAGATATTCGCAGTCAACTCAACAATGATCTTCTTTTTACATGGAATCAAGATACACATCTTTCTGAACCTATCCAATACAACATACAAATAATCATGACCCCCTTTGGTCATTTTTAAATCCCCTACAAAATCCATGGAGACACTTTCCCATGGATGGTATGGAACAAGAAGTGGTGAGTATAGCCCCAATTTTCTATTAGTGGGATTACAAGTAAAACACATCACACACCCCTTTACATATTTAGTTACAATTTCTTTTATTTGAGGCCAATAACAAAACCTATGCAAATGAGCCATATTTTTTCCTACCCCAAAATTCCCAAACGCAAGAGAAGTGTGAGCTTCTTGTATCACATGGACTAGTTCACTTGTAGGAATACATAGCTTCCCAAGATGATAAAGTAATTTTCCATATAGACAATAGTTCTCTACCTGTGCACCATGGGATAGCTTCTTATATACTTCTTTTAAATCTTCATCGATGGCATATTTCTCTACATATATATCATGAGATAAATAAGTATTCTTCAAAATAATATAAGCAACAATAGTAGGTCTAGAAAGCATATCGGATACCTTGTTACTTGTACCCTTCTTGTACTTGATTACCAAATGGAATTGTTGTAGAAAACCCATGCATCTTTAGTGCTGAGATTGTTGTAGTTTGGTCTATTCTTGAAGATACTGTAAGGGATGGTGATCTATATGTATAATTGTTTCCTTCCATATCAAGTAGTACTTCCATTTCTTTATGTGATGGATTAATGCATACAAATATTTATGATATGTAGGATAGTTAACAACAACTTGGTTAAAAGTTTCAGAGTGGTAACAGATAGGATTATATTATTGCATCAATATTGCACCCATGTCATATCCCTTGGAATTTGTCTCAATATTGAAAGACTGTTTAAGATTCAGTAGTGCTAACACTGGTGCAGTACTGATCTTCTCCTTCAAAGTGTCGAAATATTTTTGTTGCTTTCCTTCCCACTGAAAAGTGTTCTTCACACTAGTTAAGGAATGCAAAGGATCTTCTATAAAGGAGAAGTTGGGAATGAATATCCTCCAATATTGGACTACATCTAAGAATCTTCGGACTTTGGTTGCACTTTTAGGCTAAGGCCAATTTACAATTACATCAATTTTGGAAGGATCAATTTTCAATTGTCCTCCTCCTACAATATGACCTAAGTATACAAGTGCAGTCTTGCCAAATTCACATTTAGACATTTTCACATACAACCTTTCCCTCTGCAAAGTATCCAATACTTGATTTACATGCCTTACATGTTCATCCCAAGTCCTGCTAAAAAAATGAATTTCATCTAAATACACAATCGCAAAGTCATATAGGAAAGGACTAAATACATCATTCATCACACACATGAAATTTGTCAAAGGATTACAAAGCCAAAATGACATAACTAACAACTCAAACAATCCATGTTTGGTTTTAAAGGAATTCTTCCATGCATCCTATTCTACAACCCATATTTGATGATATTCACTGCACAAATACAACTTATGGAAATAAACAACATTCTTCAACTGATCAAGTAAATCATATATCAAGTAATTGACACACATTCTCCATGTGCCATATTTCTTTGGCACCATCACGATCAGAGCACCATACGGAGATGAACTAGGCCCAATGACCCCTTGATCTAATAATCCCTATGCCTGCTTCTTAATATTTTTCATCTCCAAAAATGACATCCTGTGCATGCCCACATTAGGAAGTGAAGAATCCTACTGAAGATGTATCTCATGTTGGATTTCCCTCTTAGGAGGTGATCCATCCAATTCCTGCAAAATATCATCATACTTAGAAACAATATCAATTAATTCCTTTTTATGATATGGATCACACCCTTGGAAAGTGTCGTATGTACCGACATCCTTCTCTTTGACAACCATGAGTACATATCTCTTATTAGTGGTTATGAGTCTTTTCATTTTCCCTACACTAGCAAGTGTTGTATTTAGCCTCATGCTGTGAGCTCTAACAATATATTCCACTCCCCCTTTATTAAGGTGGTATTTTTTCTCATGACAACAGAATACTTATTTTCTATCATAAAGTTAAGGAATCCCCAACACTATGCCACATATATCAAGTGGTACAACATCCAAATCCACTTCATCAATCAACTTTGAAGCAATATAAAATCTGATCCTACATTGTTTGGTGACATTAGGTTTTTCTTTATCACATACCCAACCAAGAGGATAAGACTTCAAATGTGGTTTCATTTCAAGACCCATCTTATTGATAGGTAATTCATATATTAAGTTTACTTGGGAACCTAGATCAAATAATGTATCTATCTTAGTATGTTTAGATACAACTCTTATATGAAATAAATCATTCCTCTTTCATTCATCAATATGATATTCATCATTTGAACTTGAACTAGCATGAAGGGAATCTTTACCTTGTACTTCAATTGTTGTGATATTTCCTTCATCTCCTTAATCAGAACCAAGATCTTGCTGCATTGTAGCAACACTCTTTGTCTTCCCCTTTCCACCGAACTGTTTTGGTTTCTTTCCTGGATGCAGTTTCCAACAATGTTCTTCATCGTGACAACCCTTCTTGCAATGAGTGCTATATGGTTTTCCTCCTCTCGTCACTGTAGCGGTCTTCTTTTCCTTCCTTTTGAACTTCTTGAAAGTATTTTGTGGGAAATTGAAAGGTTTCTTCGTGGGATCTTCTTGAACATGTTTCCCCCTGTTCTGAAGGTGAGTGGATTGAACACAAACTTTGTCAAGACTAGTGGGGTTAAAAAAGAAAAAAGTATGATGAATGTAACTGTGAAGTGCGCCAATATACTACATTAAATTTTCATAAGAATTCAAAGGAACGTTCAATGCAAGAGATTTCTTCCTAAATTCTTTTGTGAAACTTTGTACAGTCTGACCTTTACTTTCCCTTAAATTTTTCCATTCCATCATTTCTTTATGTAAATACCCTAATGGATAGAACTGCTTCCTTATCTCTGATTTAAATTCCAACCATGAGGAAAGACGATTACCACACTTACTCCTGTCCTAAAGCTTTCTCTTTGACCATATGAGAGCGATGCCTTCCAACCAAAGAGAATCCAATTTTTCTTTAACTTCCTCTTCATCAATATGCTGAACAGGTCAATATACTTCAACCTGTCGGATCCAATTATTTAGTTTTTTAGGAGTATTATCTCCATTAAACATACGTAAATAAAATTTTGCATCAATCTTTAATAATGGTTTCTTAAAAGAAACTTTATGGCTATAATGATGAGAGTGATGAGAATTCTCAGAGGAAGAGGAACTAGAACTTGAAGGTGAAGATGGAGGCTCAGGAGGATCTCCTCTAGCCCCTTGGTTTACCGAAGCATCATCATCTGGTGGTGCTTCATTTTTCTTCCCTTTCTTCTTCATCCTCTTCTCGTAATCTCCATAGATTTGTTCAACCATTTCTGACATGCGATAAAATACCATGTGAAATATTTTTTCCTGTTCATCATGCTTGTCCTCTTCTTCCATATTCTTCCTTTGGGATGCATGACCAACTTCGTGATTGAAAGGCTTAAGAGTTGCTTCACCCTGCTTATGCTTGGCCCTAGTAAGCATTCATACTTAACAATTCAAGTCAAATTCGACTGCTCTGATACCAACATGATCCGAGATCTTTTCGTCACGTGACTTATTAAAGAATCATATTAAATAAGCATAAACAAAAGTACATCATAAAGAAGGAAAAGATGAAAAGGAAAGTTACATAAGCATGAAATATCAACAAAAAAACTTGATAATGGAGTTTGTCCCTGGTGGACTACGTCTTCGGGTCCTGCTCTCAAATGAGTAGGCCTTTTTATTAACTCCACAAAAGAATTGTGAAAAATACACAAGTATACCTCATTTTGGAGTTAATATATAGAAGCTTTGATTAGATCAGAAAACAAACATCACCACTACATTCGTGGTGTCGAATTATCTAAAAATGATCGTTTCCACACCTCGATTCGAGTTTGTCACTTTCAGGCCAAAGAGACACCCTTGCCTTGGTTTTCGTTTCTTGCCTCTACAAATGAATGATTGGAAAAATATTGAAATGCATCCCCTATCTCGAAATCCATACGGGTGCACTCTTGGTTCTCCTCCCCCCTACACTGGCCGAAATCTCCTTTTATAGAAAAATGTGGGTGGTTATGTAATAAGTGCATTGGTAGGTGTAGTGGTTAGGGAGGCTATTTAAGGCCCTTAGTTGGTGAAGGTCCCGGGGTTGAATCCCATCTGCTTCTCCTTTTTACCATATGGTTGCCACATATTTTTAGCGGAATTGCTAAATATGGCAGAGTGACTACTAAAATGGCGGATATTTTGGTGCACAGTTTGGTGGTTGGTTAATTCAACGGAATATGCCATATGTGGCGGGGTCCTGTTACATATATTGTTTTTGGTTTTTTCGGCCATGGGTCCTCCTTGGGCATTTTGGGGGTGCCACATGGAATATTCTAATTGACCTACTTGGATTCTGACATATCCTCCCCATCACCTCCATACAGGACACATGGCACCTTGTTATCGGACAAATCGGTAGGTGTGGACACTAACAGATCTCCCTAGATCCACCTGGATCTAGAACAAAATAGGACAGGACATGACTCTTTCCCTAAGTTGTAGTCATTGAACCTAATAAAGAGAAGGAATAAGTGGCATACCTTGATATTTCTTCCTTAGGTCTTTGTTGTTCCCACTTTTCTTCGGTGCTCTCGTGAATTCATGTCCAAGACAACACAAACCAACCAAAGTGAAGATAGCAAAGTATATTCAATGTCAACTTATGCATATGATCAAGGAGTTACACAATAAAGTAAGAGTGACTTTATGTGAAAGGGACATGACGTTGTATCATATTAATTGAAAGTAGAATATACAACATGATCACCTTGATGTCACAAGCTTCCTTTTAGTGACCCTTGGTTCCAACACACACACTTGCTCTACACTTGCATGAAGAAGATCCAATTCCTCTTGATAGACCAAATAGAGTCTTCAAGATTCTATCCAAGTAGGGCTCTTCACACAATTCTTTCACCAATTCTTCATTCAATCTTGCTTAACATTTTCCATGAGAAACATTTCAATATATAGGAGAAGCTGAGATGGTTACACGGATGAGGATGATCCCATCAAATCCGAGGAGTTAGTAGAATGACAACCATGCGAATGCCAACTCATTTTCTAGAAGATTCCCTTCTAGAACCCTCGAGACCTCTTCTCCTTTCCAAGCTTAAAAATAGGTTCACACCCTATATATGGAGAAGACTATGAGAAGTTCTCACTCTAAGTGTGGGTGGCCTATGAGAATGAAGGATTCTCACACCCTAGACCATAAGCAGCCTGTGAACTCATCTTAAAAATATGTTTTTGGAAGAAGACAAGAGCCATTTTTCTCAAGCAAAAGGTCTTTGTTGGGAACCTGAATACATCACTGTTGAGACATCACCGAAGTGACCAAAATCATGTGTAATATAATGCCCCCCAAAGTATGAGGCCAAAATATGTGATAGACGAAATACTTTGTAAACTGCGTGTGTGTGTTAGAAACCAGGAGTGCACCTAATCGGAAACCTGCAAACAACCAAGCATCTGTAGAATATAATACCAATTATGAGGTAGGAATTCCCATACTCAGATCATAAATGAACAAAATCATAAATGTAGGTCATGCACACCAATTATACACCGTGGATCCATGCAGTCAAAATACTGCATAGCCACCAGGAATACACTGTGGATCTATGCAAAAAGACTTGAATTCAGATGACATAGCCACATGACATA
>SNQJ01S0089282.1:0-21564 GCA_010110895.2 Picea sitchensis
AAAACAATGTTGTTTCCTTGTTCTTACCTCTAAGTTAGCTTGTTTCTAAGAAATAGAAAGAAGATATTTAATGCCTCTTTGAGAAGGATTTGGATCCTTGTATTCAAGAATCCCAAGACCCCTTTCAATACCACCTGAGAATTTTTGGGGTTCTTTAGCTTTCAAATGGAGATTGTATTTAGAAGCATTGAAGGGATAGGAATTATCTTGAGAATATTTTGTCGTAGACGGATTGCTGGGAAGATCCTAAGATTTATGGGGGTTAGAATCATCAATGGCCTATATTAAATCATGGACGGGCATAATATTTGTT
Organism: Picea sitchensis; assembly: GCA_010110895.2. Classification (NCBI taxonomy): domain Eukaryota; kingdom Viridiplantae; phylum Streptophyta; class Pinopsida; order Pinales; family Pinaceae; genus Picea; species Picea sitchensis. The sequence continues at coordinate 314 of SNQJ01S0089282.1, forward strand.
GGTGGGGGATTCAAGAGCCTTGAGAGACTGGATAATAATCCTTATCTAAGACTTCCCTTTGGAAAGGGTTGGGGGGTGGTAAATTTCCCAAGGAACCAAAAAGGATTTCATAACCAAAAGGAAAAGGATTTGGGGAAGGGAATTAGAGAGGATTACCTTAGCTTCCAATGTCATCCTCATACAAATCCTAGGAGCCACCCATATTCTTAAGGGGAGCTACAACTTGATTTGAATCTAACTGGATGATTTTCGGTGAGGTTTTCTCATTTTGAACTGAGGCTGGAGTAGGTTGAATAGGATTCTTTTTTGTTCTAGTTCCATTTCAAACCCAAATATTTCATTACAGTGGGGAAAGATAATTCCTTAGAGAGATGACCATAAGAATGAAAATGAACACATTTGAAATCTATCCTCTCATAATCAAACTCTGAACAAAAACCGGAATTTCATGTTCTAATAGTAATGGTATTTGTTAAGCCATTTGATAAATTAAGTCCAGCAATAATATGAGTCATACCCATGTAATGTCCCCATTGCTAAACCCATAACAAAAATTATGACACCATTAATGTAATTACTACGCATCATGTTAAAACGACCATACGTTTAACAACAATTATTTAAAACATGAATGCAACTAATCTACTCCCATACAATAACATATAAATCATTTCAAACATAGAGTTAATGTACAACAATATAAACCCATAATATAACTCATATACAAGATAAAACAATTGTATTTTTATAACATTTGTGCAACCAACCATAGAGGAAGGATGTTCCACCCAACCATAGACTTGTTGATCCATATATCAATAATAAGTCACCACCAAGTTGTGGCTAGGAATCCAAAAAAGAGGGTGTCTCTCTGTAGTCCAATCACAACTCAGTTTTCCCACAACTTATTGGTTTTCCTACAACTATCCCAATTCCTCCATCTCTCTTTCTCTCAACCTGCCCAACCCAATGAATGTACCCCCTTATTTGCAAGTAGTCCCTCAGGCTATACCATTATTTTATGAGGGCTTCCAGCACAGGGTGGCCATGAATATTTCTCTACTGGGGACTCTAGGGATGTCAGCTACCAGGAAAAACTAACAACAACAAGCTTGATTTTCTAGTGAAAACTCTCACAAAGGGAGTTGAATCTACAAGCCTGACAACCTGCATCTTATACAATATTGAAAACTCAGTTCTTCATCCTTCAACAACTCCAAACAACTATTGACATGTCCACCATTATTACCTCCAAGCTCCAACATTCTGATCTCTCTTCGTATCCCCAAAATCCACCAGTAAAAAAACTCCCTTCCTTTCCCATACAAATTTCCTCTTATTTTTCCTCCTTACTTGACTCACACTCTTCCCTAAGATGATTGTACTTCAACCCCATGCTCCCAATAACTATGGGATGTGACCTCTCACACCCACCCTCTTACATGTATTCATTGATTGGGCCCTTCTACACTCAAGGTGTAACATCCCTAGCCTCGAGTTGGGAAATGCCACACAAAAAGTCCAACTATGATACCATTTAATTTATTGATAATGCTCTTCATTTGGTCAGAAATGAATTCTAAGAAAAATATTTAAACATGCAACATATACAAGATAAATCAATAAACATAAATACATAATTACACACACATTAATTAAATAAAATACACATAAGCCACTTATCTTTTGTAAAAAAATCACCAATTGCTTGCAGACCTCGAACTTTCCTCCTAGCCATAGACCTTGTTTCTCATAAAATCTCAGCAACAGGTCACGCCCGCGCTGGGGCTAAAACTACACCAGGGCCAAGGAATCCTAAGCTAGGCTAAGGTCCATCAACAATAGAATAGCTCAAACTAAGGTGCCAACTCTAGAAAACAATCTACAACCTCTCATTCCCCACATGCCTATCCCACCCCAGGAATGTTTCCCCTTCTCTGCTCAACAATCCTTCAACTACCCCACTTCCCTTCCGCGACTTCAGCAACAGGTTGGACAAGAAGTCTCAAATCGTGTAGTTGTCGCTTGGCATCGAAGGAACAAATCCCAACAATTCTCTCACCTGGAGAGAATACTCACAAGCCTGAAAACCTACTTCTTCAATAACACATGACCCTGGCAACCCACCTCTTCAACTCAATTTACCCAAGTAATTGGTGGACAACAGCTCCAAAGCTTCCCAAGTATTGGGTATGGTGATGGCAACAAGGTACAGATGGTAGGAGAGTGAATGAATAATAAGTGAATGATGGGGAAAATGAATTGAATTGACCAAATATATGTGCATGTTCCCAACTTGACACTTGTCATGTTGGGAAATACCTTGGGCCCACTTGCCCCCCCACTTGGGTGATACATTTCCCCTCATTAGGAACTTAGGATATATATTTATATCCATAAATTAGACTTTAGTCTTTTAGGAATATTAATATAATATTCCTTTGGGCTTAATCCCCCTTGGCTTAGCCCCTCTCCTATACTCTTAGCCCACCTCTCCCTTTCTAGTGGAGTTTACCCCCCCATATTCTTTTTTTCTTGTTGGTCTGCACTAGTATTGTATTTCCATTAATATCTGAATGTGAATACATTTTAGAAATATAGGCGTGTTGATGTTTTAGCATCCATGATCTCCAGACTAATAACCACACATGAACTTTGGCCTTAAAACATATGTACAAAGGAATTATGGTATAAAATATCATGTCTTACCAGCCTATATGTACATTTACTTTGACATTAACAATTGGGGTTTGGCCTAGGGGTATTACACAAGGGGAAAAATTAGAAGGTTCACTGTAAACATTAAAATAAGGAAAAATATTTGGGAATTAAACTCATGAATAAAAACCCCCTTATACCCCTCATCTCTTGTGTATTACTCATACACAATATCTTTGTCCATGTCTATCTACATCTATTATCACATTTTTATTTATAAATATAAATATACAAGTTTATATATTACATTTCTTGGCCCACATCCACATATCATATCTACATTATACATTACTAGATTGGGGATTATAGCAAGGATGTTACATTCACCCTCCCCTAAAATTTTGCACTGTCCTCAGTGCACAACATCATGTCGATTTAATTCTACAAATTTACATCATAATAGTTAGAAATTAAAAAATCTATAATTTTTACAACTCCCACAACAATTCCAACCATAAATATCATGTTCCTCTCATCCTTCCTGGCCCAAGGAATGTACCACTTTCTCTACACATAGTTACTTAGGCTGTAGTACCATTATTTTATTAGGGTTTCTAGTGCAGGTTGTTGAGAAAGCTCCGAGATGTGGTTCTGAGAAGTCTAGCTGCCCACAATGGACTCATGCATTATTATATTATATTTTCTTCAAAATTGACAAAACATTATGGGTATTCCTCCCACATGGTCTCCTCATGCTCCCAAGTAGTGTCTTCAAGACTGTATCAGGTCCATTGGACCTTTACTGGGTCGATAGCTTTTTTCTTGAGCACTTTGACCATTCATTCTAGGATGTGCATTGGTTTCATCTAGAAGCCTCCTTAGTGTTCCACTTGGATCACAATCCAATCAATTACAATCTTAGGTCTAGAGACATATTTATTCAATAATGAAACATGAAAAAAATTATGAACTCTCATGGATGAAAGAAATGCTATCATGTATGCAACTGGACCTATATTCTTCAATACTTCAAAAGACCCACAATATCTCGTTGCCATCTTTGGGTAGCTTCACAATTTTAGAGAACTTATTTTCTCTTTTACTTTTAGAAACACATGCTCGCCCACTTTAGAATATCTATAAGTTTTTTTCTTTTCTTTATAACCCTTTTTCCTATCCTGGAAAACTTTTGAATTATGTCTAATCTTTACCATATTCTCTTCCATTCCCTTTAGCAAATCTAGCTCAATAACTTCTCTGTCTATTGGGTTATCCCAACTCATTGGCATGTTGCATTTTATACCATACAAGGCCTCAAATGGGATCATATTCAATGATGTCTGGTACCCATTATTATAAGAAAATTCAACTAAATGGATATAGTCCTCCCACTTGGATGGTTGGTCCATAGGATACATTCTCAGTCTATCCTCAATTATCCTATTAATTATCTTTGTTTTCCCATGTGAATCTGGGTGATATGTTGTACTGAAATTTAAATTTGTCCCAAATACTTTAAACAACCCCTTCCATAAATTTGATGTGAACTTGGGATATCTATCAGAAACAATTTCCTTGGACACTCCATGTAGCCTAGCAATTTCCTTCATGGGAATTGCTGCAATGTTGGTTTCCTTGTGAGTTGTCTTCATTGGCATAAAATGTACAGATTTAATTAATTTATCAATCACTACCATGATGGAATCATGTTGCTTCAATGTCATGGGAATATTAGTATTAAAATCCACCGTAACAAATTCCCATTTCTACTCAGGAATGGACAATGGTTGTAGTATCCCAGCTAGATGTATATGCTTAGTTTTTAGATTTTAACATTCTAGACATCTGGCTATGTAATCATCCATTTTTTTTCTTCATTACTGGCCAAAATTATTGGCTTCTTATAGCTGCAATTAAATTTTGATATCCTGGGTGCCCAACATATGGCACATTGTGCATTCCTCCCAACAATATATTTTTCATCTCTCTATAGTTTGGCACATACACTATGTCCCTGTACATGGGGACTCCATCTTCTTTCAGCTCAAAATATTTAGATTTCTGCTAAAAATTACCTTGTTGTAATGTTTCTTTTATTTACAAATAGAGTTGATTTGAATTTGCAGCCTCTAAAATTCTATCTTTTAAATTATACATGTACATGATAATGGTTGTAGCATTCATCTAATACACTCTCCTACTGAGTGCATCAACTACTTTATCTTCCTTTCCTTTAATATGCTTTATATCAAAGTCATGTTCAATGATGAATTCCAACCATCTAGTTTTCCTAGCATTTAGTGTTTGTTGTCCAAACAAATGTTTTAGACCACAATGTTCTATCCTTAGCTCAAATTTTATGCCCATGAAATAATGTCTCCACATTTTAATGTATGAATAATGGATTTCAATTATAAATCAGGTGTGGCATAATAACTCTCAGGTTATTTCAATTTTCTTGATTCCTAACATACCACATGTTCATTTTGCATGAGGACTCCACCAAGCCCTTCCTTGCATGCATCAGTGCACACAAAAAAATCTTCATTTGGGTCTGCAATCTTCAATATTCGTGGAATTGTCAAAATGTCATTTCGTTGTTGAAAACTCTCTTCACATTTGTATTTCCATTCAAATTTCAATCCCTCCTTTTGCAAAGAAATAATTAGGCTTGCAATATTTGAAAAACCTTTTATGAATCTTCATTAATAACCTGCAAGTCCCATAAATGATATGAATTCGATAACATTTCTTGGTGTTGACCATCCTCTAATGGCCTCTATCTTCTTAGGATCAATTGATATCCCATCTTTTGAAATAATATGACCCAAGTAATGAACCTTCCTCTGATATAATATGCACTTACTTAACTTGGCATACAGTTGATTCTCTCTCAAAACTTGTAGCACCACCCTTAAATGTTGCTCATGTTCCTCCTCTATCTTTGAGTAGATGAGTATATCATCCAAGAAAACAATTTCAAACTTGTCTAGGTATTCCTTGAACGCTCCATTCATCAGACACATGAAAACAGTTGGTGCATTTGATAGCCAAAAGGGCACCACCACAAACTCATAATGTTTATATATTGTCCTGAATATTGTCTTGTTGGCATCTTCTTCCTTTATTCTCACTTGATGATATCCTAACCTCAAGTCAATCTTGGAAAAAAATCTTGCACCTTTCAGCTGATCAAATATATCATAAATACTTGGCAAAGTATATTTTTTCTTTATGGTGACCTTATTTAGTTGTCTGAAATCAATGTATAACCTTAAGGTTCCATCGTTTATTTTCACAAAGAACAATGGGGCACCCCAAGGTGTAACACTTGGGCGTATATACCCCTTCTTTAACAGTTCTTCAAGTTGCATCTACAAGTCCTTCAACTTTGGTGTGTTCATCCTATAAGTATTCTTGGACGTTGGGGCAACTCCTGGCACCAAATAAATGTAGAAATCAATTTCTCTCTTTAGTGGCAATCCTGGAATCTGCCCAAGTACATCCTCAAAATATTTCAATATTGGATGGTCTTCAAAACTTGAAATTTTATCTTTGGTTTCATCTTCCATATGGGCTACAAAAATATGGCATCCATTTCTAAAACCCTTCTTCAACTACATGGTTGAAATATCTTTAATAGCTACAGTCCTTGGGATACCTTGAACCTTCCCTTGTTGCCATTCCTCATTAAGACAAGTGAGTGTCTTTTTGTATAAGTCTAGGAAAACATTGTGCTTTCCAACCAATCCATACCAATTAAATAGTCATATGAACCTAATGGTATGGTGTTTAAATCTTCTTTTGTGTTAGGTATATTGGACAATCTTTAACCAACTCATTGATTCTTTTTTTAGCTCCTATGGCTAGTTCAACCAACTAAGATTTCCCATGCTTATTGTTAGAATATTCACCAATACTGAGAGGGGGGGGGTGAATCCGTATTGAACACTTTTTATCAATTTCAATCACAACATTAACTTATCAATAATTCCATTCACTTATTATTGAATTTAACATATAACCATAAACAATGCATCACATCATACACAGATACACAATACACCAATATTTTACGTGGAAACCCAAATGGGAGAGAACCAAAAAATGTTTTCTTATATATCAAATATTACATTCATAAGAAGAACCAAATTACAAATTATCCAGCACCAACTAGAAGGAGGCTACAACTCCCTATATTCTCTAGATCCAATTGGAAGGAGGCTCCAACCTAAAGGAAGCTACAACTCTCTAAATTCTCTGGCTTAAACCAGAAGGAGGCTATGACCCCCCGATTTACAAGCTCCAACCTCAAGGAAGCTCTAACTCCTTGTGCTCTCTGGTTCCAACCGAAAGGATGCTACAATACCACTTTCTTTCCCCTTCCTTCTTCCCTAAAATATAAATGTAGACTCAACCTGTCACTGCTACTTTCATTATCATTTTCGTTGTCACCATCATTGCCACTGTCACTGTCACTTCCACTATCATTGTCACTGCCATTTCCATTGTCATTGATATACCATTATCAACATGTCACTTCCATTTCTCATCATCAAAGAGATCAATTCCAATCACATAGATCATGTGCCAAGATCACCAAGAGAATCTATCACCATATACCAAGGTATGCCTCAAACATGTGCCATAAAATCATCAAGATATGTATCTCAAACATGTGCCAAACATGTATTATGATATATCCAATATATGTACCAACAATATGTCTCAATAGATATACCTCAAAACATGTACCAAACATATACCATACATCCAATATGTGCCTCAAAGCATATGCCCAAATCTCCAAAACATGCCTCAAGCATGTATCATAACATCACGACATAACCTTCAAAATTCATATAAAAACATACCTATGATTCTGTAACAGACCTGGTGCATCATATCACGGACACTCATACCTTCTTCATCTTCAAAATCAAGAGAATAACATCTTCATCAAACTTTACCTCAATCTTGCATGACTAATTTTTGGATTAGTCACAAACCCTAACTTTCAACAAGAATAACTATGTACTTGTAATGAATAAAGGTTTGAAAATTTTATCCAATACTCTTCAATATTGTCTCTAAAATTCCTCCAAGTTTAACTCCTTAAATCGTCCCTAAAAATGATTTATAGTGAAAATGGAAAACCTTGTTGAATTTTGTCTTATTCTAGAGAGTGAACTTGTATAGAATGTTTGTAATACACCTGACCCCTATGTACCCTTTCTAGGGGTAGGGCATCAAAAATTTTCTTTCCTTAATCATCTTGATTCCTCCTTTCGAGGTATACATCCTCTTCTACTAAACTGTAGCTTTATAACGATTTCTACCATGATCAAATCCGAGATATGGATTGCAAGTTAAGACCTCCTGAAGCTCTTCGAGCGTTATTAGTCAAGGACCACATGGCGCCCACATGGGTCCATCTCATTCGTACGATCCCCAAGTTCTGAAGTCCTGAATATTACCCAGTGATCCTACATCCATGGTGGAATTCCATCCACCGTCCAATCCAACAGTGGTTCTGGATCATCATTTAACACATGAGCTAAAGGGGGAATTCGGCGTTTAGTGCTTTGGCACAGACACCCCTTTTCCTTTCTGGACACATGTCCTCTAGAGTCCAGAATTCTCGAAATCGCTAAGGAGCCCAAATTCTCACCACGTAGCTTTAGCCTTTGGGATATTTTACTTATCTATGACACTACACCCCAAACCTCTGGAGTCCCGAAGTCCCAGACTCTCGAAGGGTACACCCTTACATGTGGTGGTGTATTAGACGTAGAGGCAAGGACAGGTGGGTCCCGATTACTCCACCCTCCATTAAACTGAGCAAATTTTTTCCAGGGGGATAGGTGACATGTGACAAGGAAGATATGACATGTGGCCCCTTCAGGGGGTGACATGTGTAATGTTTTAATGGATACATAGGGTCTGCAAAAAGTGTGAATCAAGGTGACATGTGGCATGTCAAACGTGGGCCCACATCACCCTAGGTGACATCAGTGTGCCACATCACTCCGGGTTGATAGCCTTCCAATGCTCTTAGATATCACTGTCAAGTTGTGTCCATGTACACCCATTGATCTACAACCTCCATTACTTTGTAACTTTGACGTTTGAGGAATCCATTGTTTGACTTCCTCCTTTCTCCTGGAGTGGTCAATGTCAGGTTGACCATGATCTAGATCTAACATTCAGGAAAGACCCCACAGAATTCTCGGATCTATGGCTCACATGACTTCATGATTTCGGTGTTCGGAGGTTTATGATCGCTTACCACCCCTTTTACTCCCAGAGTGGTCAACGTCGGATTGACCGCAATGTGGATCCAACAGCTAGGAAGGATCCCGAAGCATCCATATATGTATGGTTTGTGTTGATTCATAGCTCCAACTTTCAGGGGTTTTGGAATTATGACGGTTCCATTCTCCCGAAGTAGGAGCCCCTCTACTGGTCGATCATACGGTTAAGAGGGTGTCCTCAATGGAATCCAAGATCCAAGGTTCACATCAATTCGTAGCTCTGACATTCATGGAATTGGGTGCTATAACACCTATGTTCTCCCAAATTAGTCAATGTCGAACTTACCTCGGCGTAGATCCAACGGCCAGGGGGAATCCCAAATACCCTCGGGTCTGCGGCTTGTGTTACTTCATGCTTGGTAGATGGGTCAGGGTTTAATGATGGGATAGGTCCTTCTGTCATGGTTAGGGTCACCTCCAAATTTCATTCGACCTCGTGGGTAACCATAGAAAAAAAATTCCTTCGATCGGTTTGAAAGTGGTAAGGCCATGACACCCTAGAGCTCCAAACTCCCAGAGTTCCGAAACCAGAAAATTTTATTTGTTGTCGGGCCTAGCACAGGGTTCCAAAACCTTGGTCATATGGGTCCTCAAATAATTCTCATGGGCCACACGCTTAACTCTCAGTCGTGAATTGGTTAAGTACATGGACATGAGCCCTCAGTCACACTCGTAAAGGGTATGAACTTATTATTCCCACGAAGGTAAATTCAATAGGAAGGTGGGACTTAAGTATTCCAATTAACCCTACCCCAACTCTCTTGTAGACCCATGCCCCATAAATCTCTAGTGGCTAAGTTGAGGCACACATAAGACCATTCAAAAGCATGGGTTCACAAAAAATAATGAGCATTTCTACCTTAATCATTCAATACAGATTTCAGTCAGAGACATGCATATTCAATCATCATTTCCATTCTAGTACACAAAGTATGAAAATACTTATCAGAAAATAGAATGATGGAGCGATTGCTAAAAGGCATGCATGTTTCCACCCAACCGTAGGTACAACCACTCATGAACAAATTTACCACTGGCCACCCCCTAGCTAGACCATGATTCCCTAAGAGAGGGTCTTTCTTCTTTCTCCATGATAGTCTGGGACGGAGGTTACTCTCCTCCTCCCACATGAACTTATCAAATGGTCTCCTCTGTACCAAGAAAGGGGTTCTGCAACGAGTACTTCCACAGTCACTCGTCAGTCCTGTTTATAAGCTTGGACTGAAAACATTGCCAATAGCTTCGTGCACCCAAAATAAGCTTGTTTCTCAGTTCTCCTTCAAACCAAAGAGTTGGAAGTGCTCTTCCCTCTTCTAGATATTGGTCTCTCCACTTTGCTTCTTTGCAGATATGCCTCTTCCCAAAAAATTACTTCCTTTCTTTCCTTCCTCACCAGAATTGTGTGGGTCTGAATCCCCAGCTCGTGGTCAGGTCTAGAAGCCTTGCAGATGGGTACTCTACCCCATCTCTTCATTAAATCTTGAGGAGGGCCTTTCAAACTACCATCCTGACTGGAAATTCATTTATGGGTCAGAGAAATTAAATCCAGTAAGGTACTGGTTTGGTGGGGGTCATCTCAACCATTTATGGTTCCCCTCACCATCTCTTTCATAGCATCATGGTCTATCTTGGCAAACCCCCCTTTCAGAAGTTATGCAACACTATTCATTTTAATTAATAACAAAAATACATACATTACCTTTCATAACAAAAGGTTCATCAAATCCAACATTCACACATATTCAGTCCGCCACAGTCTTTTGGAAAGTTATAGATGTATTTACAATATGGGGGAAACATGGGTATTAAAATCCCCTCCCCCTTAAAGGAACACCATCCTCGATGTTCTACCTGTCGATGTGCTCTATATGTACATAAGTAAACAAAAATGGGTATTCATGTTTCATGGCATCCTCCATTTCCCATGTAGCTTCATCTGGACCAAAGTGTTTCCTCTGCACCTTAACCTGTGCAATGGTTATGTTCCTAAGTGGGATTTCCTTCCTGTCTATTATGCATTTTGGTTATGGAAGGAATTCTCCCTCTGGTTCCACATGAATCATAGACCAATCGATTATATGATTAGAATCATGTACATATTTCTTCAGTAACAAAACATGGAAAACATTATGTGCCTTCAATGTGGGGGGAAGTGCTATTATATATGCTACAGGTCGTACTCTATCCAAAATTTCAAAGGGTCCACAACACCGAGGTGCTAGTTTGGCACAAGCTCCCATTCTCAAGGAGATTTTCCTGGGTCCAACTCTAAGATACACATTATCCCCTTCCTTGAACTCTATGGGAGTCATTTTTCTGTCTGCATAGCTTTTCTGTCTATCCTGAGCCATTTTCATATTTTTTTTTATCTGAACTACTTGTTGTTCCATTTCTTTCAGCATATCTAGCCCGATTTTAATTCTGTCTACTAGGTTATCCCAGTTGATTGGAATCTTGCATTGTCTACCATATAGGGCCTCAAAAGGGCTCATATTTAATGACTCTTGATAGCCATTGTTGTAGGAAAATTATACCAGTGGTAGGTAGTCTTCCCACTTCTTAGGCCGATGCATTACATGCATCCTTAACATGTCCTCTAACACTTGGTTTACTCTCTCTCTCTCTGTCCATCAGTTTGAGGGTGATAAGTTGTACTAAATAGCAATTTAGTTTCAAAACCAACAAATAGAGATTTCCAAACGTTTGAAGTAAATTTTGTATATCTGTCAGATATAATTTCCTTCGGCATTCCATGCAGTCTAAATATTTATTTCTTGAAAATATTGTCAATATATATTTCCTTGCAAGTTGATTTGATGGGAATAAACTGGGAAACATTTCTCAATTTGTCCACCACTACCATGATGGCGTCATTCTGTTTGGTTGATTTTGGTAACCTTGTGATGAAATCCATGAAGATGGTTTCCCGTTTCTATTATGGGATTGGTAGGGGTTGAAAAATCCCTACTGGATGTCGATGCTCTGCCTTAACTTGTTGACATTATAGACATTTGGCTAAGTAATCAACTATGTCCTTTTTCAGTCCGGGCCAATAAAATAGTCTCCTAGTGGTTGTGATCATTTTCTGATAACCATGATTACCAGTATATGGTATTTTGTGTAGTTCATCCATTATGAACCTCTTCAATTCATCACAATTTGGAATATACAACCTACCTTTGTAAGTTAGCATGAAATCCTTCAACAATTGATAAACCTCATACTTCAGCCCAGTGGGCTCTTGTTCTAAGTATGATTTTGTAGTCTTGAAAAATGGATATGTTTCTTGTGCACTTTTGAATCTCTCCCTGACATCCGTCTAATAGGTTCTTAGAACTGCCAAGTGAATCACTTTCATACTTATGCTAAGGGAATCAACCACCCTATTTTATTTTCCTTTGATATGTTTGATTTCAAAATCAAACTCACTAAGGAGAGCCATCCATCTATCTTGTCTAGTATTGAGTTTTGGTTGGTAAAACAGATATATCAACCCACTATGGTATGTCATAAGAAAAATTCTCCTACCTAGGGGGTAATTCCTCCACATTTTTAAAACATGTACTATGGAAGCCAATTTTATATCGTGGGTGACATAATTGATTTCATGCTCGCTCAATTTTCTGGATTCGTATAAAATTACATGTCCTTCTTGCATAATGACTCCTTCGAGCCCTTCCTTGCAGGCATCTATACACACAAGGAATTCCTTGTTTGGGTATGCAATATTAATCACATATGCATTGGTTAGAAGGAATTTCATCTCCTGGAATCTCTCTTCACATTCTGATGTCCAGATGAATTTAACTCTCTTTTTATGAAGGGAGGTTATTGGACAACCAATCTTGGAAAATCCCTTTATGAACCTCCTATAGTATTCTGTTAGGCCCATAAAGGATCTGATATTAGATACATCATTTTGGGTAGGCCATTCCATAATGGCTTTGATCTTATTAGGATCAAATGCCACTCCTTCTTCAGAAATAACATGGCCTATGTAATGGACTTGTTTCTGGAAAAAGTCACACTTACTAAAATTAGCATTGAGTTGATAGTACTTGAAACACTATCTTGAGATGTTCTTCATGCTCTTCTCTATTCTTAGAATAAATCGGGATATCATTAATGAAAACCAACAAAAATTTGTCCAAGAAATTACTGAGTACATTATTCATTAAGCACATAAAACTGATTGGTGCATTGGTAAGCCCAAATGGCACCACCACAAATTCATAGTGACCATATCTTGTCCTAAAGGTTGTTTTGTGGATGTCTTCATCCTTAATTCAGACCTGATGGTACCTAGAACTAAATTCAATCTTGGATAAAATTGTAGCACCCCTTAATTGGTCAAACAAGTCATCGATCCTTGGCAAGGGATACTTATTCTTAATGGTCATCTTATTAAGTTTTTTATAGTCTATGCATAACCTGAGTGTGCCATCCTTATTTTTCACAAACAAGGCTAGTGCTCCCCATAGAGACACACTAGGTCAAATGTAGCCTTTGTTCATCATCTCCTTTAGTTGTAGTTTGAACTCAACTAGCTCTGGTGTACTCATTATATAGGGTGTTCGAGACACTGGCACCGCTCCTGGTACCAGTTCTATTGAAAAGTCAATATCTCTTCTTGGAGGTAGACCTGGTACCTCTTCTGGAAACAAATATTTATACCCTCTTAGTATGGGATGGTCCTCTAGGCTTGGTTTATTGTTCTCAACAAAGTTCAACACTTGTATTGCATACAAAGGACATCCTTTTCTGCAATACTTTTTCACTTGAAGGGTTGATACTTGTTTCACTGAGACAGGATTTGGAATCCCTTGTAGGGTTATCTTTCTCCCTTCTTTATCTTCACACTCCAAATTTTTATTGTAACAATCCAACTTGGTTTTATGGGAATCCAACCAGACCATGGAAATCAATAGGTCATAATATCCTAAAGGGAGCATGTTTAGGGTTGCTTGGGTGGGTAATCCAGTCATAATGAATTGGCATGTTGGTATGATCACTAGTTGTACCAGACATGATTTAACATGTTTAACTTACTACAATTTACATTTCTCAACAGTTTGAGGGGAAACATAACTCAAATTAGAACCAGATTCAATTAAAATGGAAACTAGATGGTTGGCAATCATACCTTCCATCTCCACCACTGAATCTTGGTGGTCAGTCTATCTATTACCCAAGGCTGCATAAATTTGTGGCATGCTCCTAGCCACATCATTGACTATGGTATCCTCTTGGATGTTGTAGACCCTCCTATTGTTTTGTTTCCTATGAGGGAATTCCCTTAGTAGATGTTCTTCTCCACACCCCCAACATTTCAAGGGTTCTCTCTTTGTGTTATCAGTCTTACTTGAGGTTGCTCCAAAGGGTTTATTTCCACTCTGAGATGGGAAATTTTTATGATACACACTTTTAGTAGGAAGGCTCATTTTAGAACCTTTCCCATGGTTCTTGAATCTTGAGGGTTTAAACCCCTTCTTCTTGAATACCAAATTACTTTTCTTCTTCCAGTCCTCATGAGGTTATGTCTTATTCTTGAATTGCTCATAGAAATTATTTTCCTTCAGAATAGTGTCTTCTAAAGTCTTTGGCTCATAACACTCAATCCTGTCCTAGAAGGACTGAGGCATTCCACTAATAAACCGTTGCATATTTACCTTTTCATCCTTTATGTAGGGAACATACCTTATCAACTCAAGGAATTTGTTGATATATTCATCTATTGTGAGTTGTCCTAAGAGTTCATAGAACTCCTTGGTCTTCTTGTCAAAGTATTTCTCTGACAGATACTTCTTCTTGAATTATTTACCAAATTCTTTCCATGAAAAGTCCTTCTCATGGATTCCTTTCACATTTATAAGGTCCTCCCACCAAATGGAGGCCTTTCCATTCAGGTTGAAAATGGTTATTTAAGCCTTTAAGTTTTCAGAGTAGTCATGGACCCTAAAGTACTTCTTCAAGCCAGGAAACCACAATTATGCTTCTTCCCCCTTCTTAATATCTCCATCGAAGGTGGGTGGTTTGGATTTCTTGAACTCTTCAGGGTCATGGCTCTTGGAAATTTTCCTCTTCTTTTCTCCCCTCTAGGAATGTGAACTAGTTTTTCTACTAGAATATCCCTTGGAGTTGTCAGTTTCCTCACCAGAGGATTCTTCTGATGAGTGTCTCTTGACTCCATGTTGGGCCTTCTTTAAGGTGCTTCTCCTTGTATGGCCACTTTCAGGATCATTCTTATGTATCTCAGGTGGACTTTTTGTTTTCTTAGTATGATGCATGTCTACATGACTGGTTGTTGGTCCATGTTGCAATTGCCTTTGTATATATGATAAGATTTGCAGTAAGATTGCGTTAATTTCAGATTGCTTTTCCTACTCTTTTATCATCCTTTCATTGTTAGCCTTAAAACTCTGTAATTATGCCATGAGGCTTCTTATAGTTTCATCCAAATATGGAGTGGTTTCCACCGCCCTCCTTTCATCAAATTATTCCTCTCTATTGTGGAAGCTTTCCCCCAATTTGTGGTGTGTCACCGTTATTTATACTGTATTTTTTTTGTGGTCCAATGACTTCTTTAGTGAGGATAAAACATTTTATGTTAGTTAATGATATACTAGTTTATGAACATCACAGTTCATATTTTTCAAACCTTATAACAACAACAAAAATTTGCATTCCTCTCTTCAGTAGAGGTTTAAATAAGCTTCTTAGGAAAGGGGTAATATAGGGTGTCACCCCTAAAAGTCTTTGTTGAGCCTATAAATTGACATCCCCACTACCCTATTATACTCCTCATTTATACCTTTTTGTCCTACCTAAGCTTGGATAAATGACAAAGAACACTACCATTAGCCATTGATGAGTTCATAAGGTAAAGTATAATTGAATTCATGCATTTTGTGGTTTATTGAGTTAGGAGACTAAATGTTTTAAATTTCCAGGTGTAATCTTTGACCTCTAGATGAGTCCATCATTTCTGTGTCAGCTCAGCCATCCGATACTTATGCACCATATTGTCACTGTCTGAATCCGGTACCAAGTGCACCATCCATTCAAATCCGGTACTGAACTATTCACTGTCGCGATCTGGTACCAACGGCCGCAGACTGTTCTAGTCTGGTACCAACCACTTGCGTACTATTCGGATCCGGTACCATTTATCAAATCTCACCTGTCATGATCCGATACCAATACAGGAAGCAAAATATACCAAGTTTATCTCCATATCGTGACCAAGATAATTGTTGGATGTTTGTTGAATCATCAAAGCTATAACAAGGCTATGTTAAGATAGTTTGTTTATGCTTCATCCTCATACACTTCATGTCATGAGGATGAAGCTTAAAATATGTAACCAAATATGTAAATTTGGCAATTGACTACTCTGCTAAAGATTTCACCTCCTTGTGTTTCACGACTAAAACTGTTTAAATAGTCATGACAAGGATGGTGGAGGTAGTAGAGAATTAGCCTAACACAACATATGAAGCAGTGTTACATATTGTAGACCATATTCTGAGTTGAATTTTAATAGAAGGACATCATTTATCTCCATGTACTGATCGTTTATGAATGAATGTGAGTTGAGTTGTTAGCATAGTTTGATTCTATGTTTTGAAGTTTGAGTAAGAGTAATGTGTGGATTGAAAGCAAGTTTACTGTAGACTCTAGTCGCTGACCTGTTAAAGTGGCAAGGGCCCACAACCCAACACAGGTCAGCATCCTTATAGATTAGTGTTAGTAGTTGATTTCAATAGTATAGATGTTAGACTAGCTGAATCTTTGATCCTTTCAGATAATAGCAGTATAGTTCAGTTTAGAGTTTCGATTATATGATTGTTTAGAGATCTTTACTTACTCTATTTTGCATATGCTCTCTATGTTTTATGGATTTGGTTTTGTTTCATGGATATGAATTTTGGCAACAATAGTCAGACATATTTGAAGGAGAACTAGTGAAGTTCACAACAACACATTGTGAACCACAACATACTCAGTATATTGACTATTCAACTACCCATGCTATGTCTTGATGATTGATGTGTGATTTCCCTTTCAAAAGTGTGACTGCATAGTTAACGTTTTGGGTCAAATAGCAAAGTTGATATGTCAAAGAAATCCATCTCATACTTGCATGTTCCATAATGGAGTAGATAGCCTCTTTGTGAAAGACAACCAAAGTGTGTTTCAATTTGCTAGTTTGCTTTGTTTCCAGCATGCATAATTTAGAATAGTTCTATACTCATGACATTAGAATTACCTTTCTTACTGGTGTCTTGTAACTTTGTTGATTATGAATCCCAGATTGATAATTAATGAGTGCATTATACTAATCATATAAGTAGCACAACATTTTGGCACCGTTGTCGAGGAGTTGCAAACGATAGGAAGTGATTTTTAGCTTAGATTGTTTGCATAGTTTTTGAATGATTTTAAAGGTTGCTTGAGGGAGGAGAATAAAACGTTTAAGATGTGAGAGAAGAGCCACACGACCACTAGAGTGGGTTTCTCTGAAGCCAGGTCACCTTCTTACCTTCTATATAGAATTAGGACTTTCAATTCAGTTAAGAATCAAATTTCCATTTTATGCATAGATATAGAGATAATAAAGGTAGGTTTGTAAGATCTAAAGATTCAAAAAAAAACCCCTCCCCACTAATTCAACTGACACTGGTGCAGGAAACATTCCAACAGGAGAAAGTTCAAGGGGAGCCAGTGAGGCTCCAGAAGAAGAACCTAAAACGAAAGAATCAATATTGGGGTAGACAGAATGTGAGTCTGCTGAAGGAGACACACAAAACCAATTTTTTGAACCATCCATTAGTGGAGGATGAACACCTAGAAAAATGGCAGAAGAAGAAGGAAATGCAGCCACTGAAACTGAGACCTTTGGGTTTCCAATCTTGGATATTTCCAGAAATATCAGCATGAAAAACATCCCACTATCATCGTTACCCACTTTCAGAGGTATGTAGACTGAAGATCCAGACTTATTTTTATTCAAGTTTGACATATTATGTAGAAGCTATAACTATTCAGATGATACCCAAAAACTTAAGCTCTTCCCTTCCATAATGAAAGATTCAACCTTAATATGGTTCATGAACTTAGGAGAAAATACAATTCTCTCTTGGGATCAGATGAAAGATACATTCTTACAGAAATACCAAGACTATTGTAAGGATAATGCTAAAAATGACATTTTTAAAATGCAGCAAACAGAAGATGAAAGCCTTGAAGACTACTTAGAAAGGTTCTTATACAACTACCAGAAATCAAAATTATTCACCATAGACCCAGCTGTAGTAAGAACTATATTTTTGAAAGGCATTAGAGATGTCTACATAGAAGTTTTAAACTTGTTAAGTTCAGGAGATGTGCACCAAAATCCTTTTTCAGAGATCGTAGATTACTGTAGAAGATACTCAAGAGGACTAGCTAAAACAAGCAAAGCACCAAGAGATTCTTTTAGCAGAAATACAAGACAAAGCTCAGAGACTGTCACCAGAATTGAGTTAGGAAACTTACTGAAGAACTTTAAAAAAGACATATTGAGCACAATCAACAACCAGTTAGATACCCTAAAAATGAAAAAGAAACAAGAAGAAGAGGTTGTTTTAGCAATTTTTTGTCCTAGATGTCGAAAGAAGCACGGTGAGAAAGAATGCCCATTAAATGTCATAGAAATCTGTGGCCTATCTACTCTAGAGCACCCCACATTTGAGTGTCCAAATTTTCTTGAGCTACAAGCCATGTGTAGGGGAGGAGGAATCTCACAAGAACAATCATACCCTTCCAGAAGACCTTGGAGAGAACAAAACCCCAATGCATTTTATGACCCTAATGCATAGTATCAATAGAAACAATGGGGTCCTTCCCCAATGTCCTATCCACAATGGACACCCCAGCAAGCTCAAACTCAACCTTGGCAACAAGGTTGGAGGGGACCTTTGTATGGGAGTCCCTCTTACCCTACATATCCACAGTATCCTACAAACATTTCCCAATTACTACCCGGATTTAACCCACCATAGATACAAGTTTTACTTCCACCTCCTATATATAAGAAATTTACAGTCCCCTTGAACCCTAACCAGTAGCAACAAGTACCTATAAATGCCAATCAATAGCCACAAAACCAAGCTACCCACAACCCTCCTAGACCAACAACAATCCTTGCCCAAGAAATCCCTAACCCCAATAATCGACCCACCCACCCTGTGCATAATGCAAAAGTTCAAACCTTTCCCACCTATGAAATTCAACTATGATCAGGGAAAGCTGTAAATCAATCAAATCTTGGAGTAGTAATTCAGGAAGAAAATGATAAAAATTATGAGGAAGAAAACACTCAAACCACCCCTGTAGAAGAAGAGACTCCCCCTCCTATTCCAATTACTTCTCAGTCCATAGAAGTACCTCAACAAGTTAATCTTCCACCCTACCCTGAAAGACTATTAGTGAAGAAACCTGACCCACTCTTGCACAAAGATATAGAGGATGAATTACGAAATGTATGTATAAAAATACCTTTGTTGCAAGCCATCAAAGATATCCCTATATATGCCAAAATCATAAGGGATATTTATATTAAGAAACCAGGAAGGAAGATGAAGGAACCTCCCCTTGTTTATGTAGTAGGATAATTATCTGAAGTTATTTCTAAAATGCCATATAAATATAATGATCCTGGGAATCCAGTAGTCACTGTTGAAATTAATGGTATTTCCTTACCAAACACACTCATTGATTTGGGTGCATCAATTAATGTAATTCCTTTTGACACTATGCAAAAACTCCAAATCAACCAGTTGAGACCAACCCAAACTATGATAGAATTGGCAGATAAGTCAGCCATTAGCCCTGTAGGAAGTTTAGATGATATCACAGTCACTCTAGCTTCTTGGGAATATCTAATAGACTTTCTAGTCATCTACTCTAAATCATCCTCCAAACTAGGACACCCTGTGGTTCTTGGCCGCCCTTGGTTGTCCACAGCAGATGACTTTATCAGTTGTCGGTCCGGCCAGATGACTATATCCAATGGCACACATATCCAAAAACTTGTTCTCTTCCCTCCTGCCCAACCGACACAAAAAATACCTATTTGGCTAGAAAACCCTTATGGAGAGGAAGATTGCATCAGACCCCTATTAACACTTGAACAAGTAAGAGTAATGAAAGAACAATTAGATGAATAAGTCTTAAGTTTATTTTTGGTTGATACAAACTGCATTGAATATCCTAGGTCCTTTGTAGAATTGTCACACATTTTTAGTTCTGAATTTCAACAAACTTGGCACCCTGATATCACTCAATTATATACTTTATCACCAGCTTCCTTAGAGAAGGAAGAAAGTACTAAACTTGTTGAGATTAGCCCAGGAAAACCTTTGTATATCAACTCTAGTTTGGAACCAGAACAAAAGACACAAGTAATTGAAATGCTCCAAAGACAATTTGATGCCTTTGCATGGGATTATGCATACATGAAAGGCATTCACCCTGACAAATGCACACATCATATTTACACTAATGAACAAATCAGACCAGTTAGATAGCCTCGACGAAGGATGAATCCAACCCTTAAAGATATTGTAAAAGAAGAATTACAAAAACTCCTTCAAGACAATCTCATATACCCCATTTCAGATAGTCAATGGGTGTCTCCACTTGTCATAGTTCCCAAGAAAAATGGTAAGTGGAGAATATGTGTAGACTTCAGGGAATTGAACAACGCCACCCATAGGGATTATTTTCCCCTACCATTTATTGATCAGGTGTTGGATACCTTGTCCGGAAATAAGTATTTTCCATTCCTAGATGGGTTTAGTGGTTATAACCAAATACAAATAGCGCCTGAAGACCAAGAGAAGACCACTTTTACCTACCCATGGGGAACCTATGCTTATAGGGTCCTTACTTTTGTACTTTTCAATTCCCCAACTACTTTTCAAAGGGTTGTCCTAGCCATTTTCTTTGACTTGACCAACGACTGCGTAGAAGTCTACATGGACGACTTTACAGTCCATGGAAATGACTTCCAGGAAGCTTTGACTAGTCTGGAAAAAGGCTTGATTAGGTGTAAGGAAACTAATCTTTCCCTAAGTAATGAAAATAAAAACTGATGCTCACTCAAGGTATTGTTTTGGGACATCACATCTCTGGCCCTGGAATGAGAGTTGATCCTGCGAAAATTCATATTATCACACAAATCAGAATACCTTCTTCACAAAAGGAAGTTCACATCTTTTTAGGGCATGATGGCTA